>JASEVX010000020.1:2796924-3089424 GCA_031761405.1 Serripes groenlandicus | reverse complement strand
GAAAATATGCGAAACGCAGGGAGAATAAGTGCGACGAAAACTATAATATACATTAAAAACAATGTTCAATTATACAGCACATCCGGAATAGATCACTATGAAAACCTCTTTGGACAAATATGGAAATGAAAGAGTAATCATTGAATAGTGTTTAAAACAATGTTTTAAAATAATAAATTACTCATTATTCTAACTGATTTGTTCATTTTGCCAAAACAGTGTCATCTGTTGCAGATGCGTCAAAATCCCGCTACCTGTGGGGGAGGGTTAATCCTTATCCACATACAGCAAATTCGCAGCAGACAACATTGAAAACATACCCGCAAAAATATGGAAATATTCTTTAAATTCTGGCAAATGGATAAATTGCTACTCATGAGCGATTTATCCATTTGCCAGAATATTTTCAAAGGTTGTCTGCTTCAAATGCGTCAGAACGCGTCTATATGTAGGGGAGGGTAGGGTTTAATAGACAACAAATGGTGTATACTTACGTTGCAAACATACTCAATTTTACGTCCACACTCGTTTTCTAAACCGAAGTTAATACCCGTAAAGTGCACACTAAATGTTCCTTAACCTTACAATACATGCACCTATATAAGTTTAACAGTTAAAGAAAGGTATCCATATCTCGATTGCGGGACTATCTAGACTCTTTTCTCTAAGTCTGCATGATACAGGAGGGCATGTACATGCATACATTGAATTTATTTATGATAAAAGTCTATGACAACGTACATGGTCCCTCATATGACAGTTCTGCAGCAGACAACTTTGAACATATTTTGTCAAAAAATAGAAAATCTCTATAATTGAATGGATAACCTATGACTAAAAGTGGAAAAACATTGTGGCAAAAGAAAAAATTGCTTGTTTTTTGTCAATTTCTTCTTTTATCACTATGTTTTCAAAAAGCCGTCTGAGGCGTCAGAAAGCGTCTATATGAGGGAAAGAACCTTGTTTACTTTAAGCTATTATGTTGATGCATGTAAATGCATGTCATCTTGTCTTCATCATGTTTAACCGGTTATATTAAAAATGTCTAGAGCTTGATTTAAGCCGACACGGGTGATCTTATTGATATCCGTAAGGTAAGTACTCAGGTGAGCCTCCGCATACACACATGCTCATCTGTCTGCATTGTCCGCCTATATAGTATATACAATTAATTGCATTATCTGACAAATGCTACAGGTGTATCCCCAAGCAGTCGCAAACCAATGTTACTTGAGTTATTTCCCACATACAGACGACTCTTTAGAGTACGTTTTGTTTGATACCGCACAACAGAGGTCGGCTTTTTGCTTGTCAAATCGTTCGGTTTAAAACAGGTAAGATAGACCATATAAATAAAGGAGATAGGGAAGCGGGCATTGCCGCGTTTTCCTATTGTAAAGAACTGAGCGTTGGTTTGTATCGTGCGATTTCATTGGACAAAACACAGACCATGTGCTCATTAGTATTTAACAGCATAAGGTCAATTCGAGACGACCTTTTATGCGGTGTATTCTGATACGTACAGTGAAGTACTTTGGTCCGATATTTATGAGATTGCTGTTTACCCAGAATGAAAGTTTAATAGAGTCGTCTGCTTCACGTACATATTAGGAACAACATTTGTATCCAGCATGAACGTTAATACAGTCGTCTGCTTCACGCACATTTAAGGAACAACATGTTAGAGTTTAATACAGTCGTCTGCTTCACGCACATTTAAGGAACACCATGTAAGAGTTTAATAGAGTCATCTGCTTCACGCACATTTAAGGAACAACATGTAAGAGTTTAATACAGTCATCTGCTTCACGCACATTTAAGGAACAACATGTTATAGCGGGGAGGGAATTGCCCATATTGTGAGAATATTGTGCACTTTGTGACAAGTTTTTGAAAGTTTGCATACTGTTAGGTATAGTCATAAGGTTTCCAAAAATCACCGCATACAAGTTGGAGTCGCCCCTGGTGGCCATTATACACTAAATCCAAAATGGCCGCCATTTGATTTTCTTTTTATCATATATCGGCACCTGTTAGCACATATTACCACATTTTGTATGTTTTAATGGTAAGAATTAATTTCTGTATCCAGTTATTTGTTTAAAGTCTATTTTACATTCATAAAAACTAACCTTTTGCTCAATAACTTTCAAAGTGTGTCAATATACTTATACCACGGAGAAGATAATACTTCATTTTAATGCAGTTGTCTATTAAACCTAATGCTATTCTTTTCGTAGTTTTTGTACTTACGTACGGTGTCATAACCTATATGTATGGAACAGTCAAACAAATCTATAAATAGAACTAAGCCCTTGGTAATTACTCAGCTTGTAACATTCGTACAGCTCAAACATTTTGCCTTTAAGCTTACTGATTTGAGGAAGCTCTATGATCGTCGCCTGGAGCAAATTGGCTCTGATTGGATTGGAATGTATGTACACCAAACAAGGTTCAAGGAACATATGAAAGAGAAGCTTTGACCTGACTGGTCTAAGTACTCTGAGGGTCTGGATATCTACATATCTCACAGGAAAACAGTTGGCGCAGACTGCAAATAATAAGCTTAGTGAGGATGAGGCTAAAACCATAGTTGAAGTAGGTCTCATGCTGCGAAGATAGAGTCTTGAGCAACAAATGCCTTTCAATGGATCGTTTAACCTAACCTGTTTGAGTGAACCATTTGCAAAACCTCTTCTTAGCCTTCTAGACATCTTACTTCAAGGTTCAAGTTCTAAAGACAAGCAAGAGGACAAGGAAATAATTAGTGCCAAGTTCAGAGTCGCATGTACACTCTCTCAGCTGATTTGCAACAATGCTGCAAAACAAACAAGCAATGCTGCCAAACCTTACCAGCGGAAGGAGAGAGAGATACCCTTTCCACTCTATTTCGGACTAAAACGTCATGCAAATGGCAAATGATCTTCAAAAAGGCATAATCAAAAAGTGTCACTCCCTAGGCATCTCAGTGTCATATGAGCGAATCATGGATGTCAGAAAAGGACTCGCCCTTGCCGTGTCAAGGCTATTTACCGACGGTGGAGATGTTGTGCTTTCAAGCATTAAACGAGGTGTCTCTACAACTGGCGGAGTTGATAACATCGATGAGTCTGGTCGCATTGAGCTACATGGCACTACCATAACCCTAACCAGCCATGATACCCATCACAATATGGGTATAGAGCGCCCACCTCTCACTATGGATGCCCCTGTGTCTTCCAGCTGACTTTGCCATCGTGCAATGCAATGGTGAACATGCTGGGGGAAATCGTCCCTTTGTCAATCCAGGAAGGAACTGCCAGTCCTGCATTTTCTGAAAATCTCCGTACAAGGGAGCATGATGAAGCATGGCTTAGGCATGTCCACAAAGTCCTGACTGAACAAGGGAGAAATCTTAAGGAAACACCAGTGACATACTCTGGGTTTTTATCCCATGTCCAACGTATAGATGATATCTATGAGAAGGCTCCAACAATGTCTATGCAGAAGCATAAAATGCTTGTCGTCAAGAAGGCAATAGATTTTTTTAATCCTGGTCAGGTGGCAGTCATAGAAGGTGACTGCCCTCTCTATGCCCAACAGAAGAAATGTCAATAGGGATATCCCAATGAGGTTGGTGAATCAAAGATGGTATGTGTATTGGGCATGCTTCATGTCGAGATGGCATCATAAGATTGTAGGGTAAGATATTTGCTGGATCCGGCTGGAACCGGATGTTCTCCTTTGCAAAAATATTCACTTCTGGTATTGCAACCTCTCTCCTGGGTGGCTCACGCTTACTTGGCTTCATGAACAGAAATACCAGGCATATGACGATTACTGTCATGGGGGCTATGAGCCTCATGAATTTGTTGATATGTTGGAAAAGTGACTCATCAGTAATGCTCCCACAAGTTGCTACTGGACAACAGGGAGAGACTATCTGTTAATCAACTGTCGATTCATCCGTGGTCAACGAGTTGGTAATTGGCCTTTGACATTAAGTGCTTGCAGTGATATGTGCCCATGTTTTTTTCATTCGGTCATACAAACTATGCCCGATGGATGCCTGTCTTTTTGAAAGATATGGCACAACTTCCAGCAATCAACCCATCAGTCCATGAGGCTTTTATGGAGGGCAAGTTTGTTGTGAAACGGGGTGACAAGAAAGCTGGCACTTGATCAGAGCGAGGAACATAGCATCAAGTTTTTGAAGGAAAATAGTGGAGCAAAATGCCTATATGACCAGAACGAGGAGGAGGAGGTCATCGAGCTATATGACACTGGGGAAGTCATGGACCATGAGATCGCACTCAGCCTAAGAACAGCCCTGAGTGTCGGTAAAAACATGTTTAGCCAGTTTGTCAGTAACATTATTGAAAAACCTCAAAGCCGTTGTCTGACGTTATCTCGAGTGCTAACTTGTTTACATCCAACAACAGGCCACCTGCATATCTAAAGAGGGTGTTGTTAAGCTGGGATCTGCGAAAGCAAATGCAGTTCTCATCACTAAATTGTTTATGTCCCTACAGTCACGACCTGATGCTAACATACACGAATTCTTTAAACATGAAAATCAACGTGAACCTCCTTCCTTATCAAATCGAGGTAAGTTACGTTCAGGAACAAAGTCTAAGATTCTATGCTGTGTACCAGGTATGCCTGTGCCTGGTCGCTCTGAAGCTGTGAAAGATACATCTGTGATTGTTCTTGATATGCCGGCAGTGATACACATTATTAAAAACTAGCGTGCCAGGGTATTTGGAGAATACACACATACGCAATTGCTACCATTCTTGCAAAGTCAGATGACGGGCAGCACAACGAGAATAGACGCTGTATGGGACACATATAAAGACAACAATATTAAGTCACAAACTCGAGCCAAACGAGGTGAAACTGCAAGGCGGCGTACACGAGTCTCAGCAAACATACTTCTGCCAAAAGGAGCCGTATGGCAGACATTCCTCCAAGATTGCCAGAATAAAGATGATTTCGTTCAGTTCACAAGTCAGGAGCTTCAGAGGTACACAGTTCATTCGTCATATGACTCCATCACAACAAAGGCAAATATTGTTATTAGTATTAAAGCAATTGACCGATCAGAAGTATCACCGTGTGAGCAAGAAGAAGCTGACACACAAATGATGCTCACTTGCATTATGCTGCCAAGCAGGGCCACACTAAGGCCTACCTAAAACAATAGATAGCGATGTGGTTGTGTTGGCTATAAACCTTTTCCACGAGATAGTCCTCTCAGAGCTATGGATAGGATTCAGGACAGGGAAATCACATAAAGATATACCCATCCATCAAATTTCACAAATACTTTACCCGTCACGGTAAATTAAGCAAGGAAGGTTATGTTTACCCATGGACTCAAATCTCTTGACTGAATACCCCCAACCAAACATGCTTTGTTCCAACATGCTAAGCGCGCTCAACTCACTGCATCATTCGTTTGGAGCAGTCTCTTCTGAAAATCCGTCATATTCCAAATCCTGGTGAATGGGGATGGGAGTGGAATACCAGAACCAAAGAGTGGGTGCCATATTGGACAGATTTGGCAGATGTCAGTAAGGCTTGCTCCATTCTACTCCACTGCCTGCAGCGGTAAATGTAAATGCCATCGAGCTTGACTTCATTGTAGTACATTATGCAAGTGTGAAGGGGGCTGCACAAATAATGACAATGATGTTTGATTTTAGATATTTTTTTTGTTTAAGTTGCATCATTAAGCTCGCTGTAAAAAAAGCGTTTCCATTTTTATAAAAATAAGATTAAGAAGTCAAACGAAAAGGAGTTATAATTTTGTAATTATTTAAACCTACTGCAGACTGCAGACTGATATTCACATGTCTCTTAACCTTTTTCAAGTTTAAATCAAGCTGTTGGCAGTTTGCAATCAAAGTCAATGGTTTACTCCACCAAAAAAAACGGTCAATGTCTGTATATAACCTTAATGTTTTGATTGGACATTACATCACCAATTCACTTACCCGCTCAAACATTCTTTTTTATGAATCAAAGCCCGTATTATAAATAATTTAAAAAATGGTAGTAATGGCTCGGGATGCGGAGTTAGCATTATGACTGACTGGCTAGTGTTAGGATAAATCAACCAGAATTACTGGAAACTTATCTAACGCCGGGATAAATCTGAAAAATTGTTGAAAGTGGTGTAAAACACTAAGCAACCTTATAAAAGGTTCATTTGCACCCAAAACATGGAAAATGTATTTCAATTACAATAATCTAGTACAATAAATAGCTGAAATATAACATTTCTTGTTTGCGATGGCGGCCATTTTGAATTTGGTGCATTACGGTCACCGGGTGACTACCTCAACTTGTATGCGGTTGTTTTTTAATAGCTTATAGTCATACTAAACAGCATGCCAAATTTCAAAAACTTGTCACAAAGTGCACATTTTTTATGAATTCCTTCCCAGCTATTAGAGTTTAATAGAGTCGTCTGCTTCACGCGCATTTAAGGAACAACATTCGTCTGATGCAGATTTGTTGTATGCGGGAAAGGGTTAAGGTTGTTTTTTAAGTACTGCTTGGCTACACTATGTGTATGAATTAAAGATGAAGAATATTCATAAAATACGCCTCGACACTAAATAACAGACCTTTAAAGATCGAATTTATTTTTATTTTTTTAGTAAAAGTGTTGCTTTTGTCAGTTTCATTCTCATGTCAATGGTGAGAATACAGAATACAGAATACAGTATTCTGACAATGGTGAGACTATATATGCAATAGGAAAGATTCTGATCGTGGGTTCAATCCCCGGTCGGGTCATACCAAACTGCTGTTAGTTTCTTTGACCTCCTTGGCGCTCGTGGTTGTGGGAATTGCATAACAACTGATGCATCATCGTCAGGATCAATAGCATCGCAAGAACTATTAAATCACCGTGATAGTCCCGCGAGAAAACCAACATTATGGTCTCTGCGTAATATATCGACACAGATCCGCCTGTGCAGTCCGCGCAGACTAAACCGGACCGACACATTCCGTCTCAGGCGGATAGACGTATAGAGTAATGATTCCTGAAACAGAAGTCCAAAGGAGGCAAAAGATCACCGTGATATGATAAAATATTGTTGAAGCCTCCTAAAATACCTTAAAAAAACAAACAATACACAGAAGCACATGTGCATATGGACCTTTGCATGTCCTTAAGTTCGTACAAGTTGTCTTAAATAGTGCAAGACATAGATATAGTTCTCAAGATGGGCATTTGTTTTCATCTTCACAAAGTTTTCAAAAGTTGTTTGATGCAAAATGGTCATATGTCGTAGGTAAAAGGTAAAGAATTAACACGGTAGTTGTTGATGTTAAGAAATCACTGACGCTCTTTATCAGTAAGTAGTTTGTTGACTGTTGAAGGAATGATAACATAACGATACGTTTTAATTGGTTAATCCTTTCCCAAATACAGACGTATTCTGACGAATATGCAGCAGACGACTTGTACAAACATTGAGACAAAAGGAGGTATCGCTTATTTTCCCTATTGCCACAATAGTTTTAATTCAATTATTCAATCATTTATAGAGAGTATCCATAGTTTTGCCACGATAATATGTTCGGCGTTGTCTGCTGCAGATTTGTTTTAAGTGAGCATGGGTTTAGGTATCATTACACAAGGATAAACTTCAGCTTACTAAGCCGTTTGTTTGATGTATGCCATGTGTTGCCTTTTCAGCTTATGTTCTATGAAATTATTGTGAAAAAAGTCAGCAATTGACCAAAGCATGAAGTGTTCTCCATTTCCCCGATGTTTTCAAATAAATTATACATCCAATTTATCCGTTATAACATTCTGAAAACAATAGAAACGTCTACATTGTCATTTTCAAAATGGTTAATATTGAGACCACTTGGTTTCTGAATATTCCAAGAGAATTTGGTTGGGATCAAACGCCCTGATAAGGAACTGCATGACCAGAAACTATAAATGTATACATTGTGCTCA
Organism: Serripes groenlandicus; assembly: GCA_031761405.1. Taxonomy (NCBI): domain Eukaryota; kingdom Metazoa; phylum Mollusca; class Bivalvia; order Cardiida; family Cardiidae; genus Serripes; species Serripes groenlandicus. Next base: position 3,081,458 of record JASEVX010000020.1, on the reverse strand, counting down.
ATTATCTGATTGGTTAGAAACAACTTAATTCTCATAATTGACAAATCAGAAATCTTATTTTCAGCAAGGAGTTCTTTTTTTAGCAAATAGAACGCTTTCAGTGTTTTATAGTTTCGGGCAATCAAAGAACATTTCTACCAAATTATCTTGGAATTGGATAAGCAAACTATGGAGGAAAAGGATTTTAAATTTGGGTATTTTTCTCACTTCCTGATGCTGCAGCAACCAATGTTCTACACATAATGTAAGTCTTTGAACAATTCTGAAAGAGGACCAGCAAAGGAACATTCCTGTGAAGTTAAGTTGAAATTGGTCACTGAAATGGTAGGAGTTGTCCTTTGTAACTAAAAGTTCAATTTATCCTTGTTGTGATGATGCCTGGTTGCTATGAGTGTGTAACCAAGCAATATGGCTGGAACAAATTAAGAAGAGGATCACTGAAGTAAGATTCCTATTAAATGTTCTTAAAATCAGACAAGCACTTTCATAAAAATGGAATTTCAAATTTTGTCATTTTGTCCCTTTTTCTAATGCCACCTGACTGCCATGTTTTAAAACCAATCAGTAACGCTTGGACAATCTTTGTAGGGGGTCATCAAGGAACCTTTCTACCAAATAATATTGGAATCTGACCAGCAGATTCAGAACAGAAGATCTTTAAATATTGGACATTTTGTCTCCTTTCTGAATCCGTAGCAACCAAAGTTCTCAATGAACTTTAAATGTTTGAACAATTGTGAAAGAAGACCACCAAAGCAACTAGTAGGGTCAATATAGCGCCAAAATGCCCCAACCTCAAAAAAATTGCAAAAGTTTGTTTTATGGTGGTTTTATGTTAGGATGGGTCTAGTCTACAACATACTAAAAGTTCACCAAAATTCGAGCGTGGGAACGTCACCAATTTCGATGATGACTTTTATCGATTTTAAGTCATTTTCCATTAAAATGTGAAAACTTCAGAAAGCCATAACTCAGTCAATTTTCATGATAGACCAATGAAACTTGCATATTTACCTAGGTTTTCAGGGTCAATCTTTCATACAAAAGGGTTCTCAGTGATGTTGAACAGCCCCTTATACTATATCTGGGTGAACCCTACCCCACAATCTTGCCGGTTCCGGGCCCACCGCCAACATTAGTTTGGAACATGTAATCTATATGTCTAAATTATTTAAATACCAATGCTCTCTCTTATTATTATCTTATTTGCAGCTTTAGCCATCCATATCACTATGACTACAGTGCTGCCATCTTCATTCATCTTTATAACATTTAAAAACAAAAGAAAGATTTCAATCATGATAATAGTGTGACATAGCATTTACACTACTTTATCTCTCACATGAACTTTTCTAGAACATACAGGTAAAGCCCAATACGACACTTGCAACTTGGTTCTAATTAGAAAAGAAGCCATAGATCTATCTACTGAAGCCATGTGCTTGACCTGTATATGGGAAGCCAAATCCCCAAGAATCTTAATGCTTGATGGTTGATATCTAGTCGGTTAGGCCCTTGAATCTTTCCCAGCAAACTATATTCACTCTGTAGGCGTATCTTACATGTTTTCTCAAACCTACTATTATATTTTCAGGGTAGAATATGAGCTTAGCAAGCAAAGAAACCTGTCCTCTATGCGAAAGAGATTTGGATTGTGAGGAGACAGTGGTTGTTCGAGAGAAAGGAGCTGAAGGTATCAACCGTGCTAGCATCGAAAGAGGTGTCAACGTCAGGGTTGAAGCTGGAACTAGTGTTCACAAAACATGTCGGTTTTACCACGTAGACAAAAAACGCATTGCTAGTGCCTGTAACAAGGACGATTCTGCTCTGCCTGTAAAAAGAAGCGCTCGTGTTTCTCTGGGACCATATGACAGTAAAACGCATTGCTTTTTCTGTGCAACTGATGCTACGAAAATAGACCCGAAACGAAGCAGTGAAGATACCGTGTACCATGTAAGGACAGATGATTTTGTTCAAACGATATTGAATCAGTGTAAAATAAGGAAGGATGATTGGGCCATTGCTGTTCAAAGCCGCATCGAGTACTTTGGTGGCGATCTTCATGCAGCAGACTGTGTTTACCACCAGTCATGTAACGTCAATTTTCGCACAATGCGAGGCATTCCAAAACAGTTCACATCAGTTGACTCCGCCAAACGACGAAAATGTGGACGACCAAAGGACAGTGATCAGGATGGGAGATTACTTGCGAGACAGTAAATCAACAGCGTATGGAAATCAGTACCTCAAGGAAAAACTGATAAGACGATATGGAAACTCTATATTCGTGACCGAGGGTCGTAGTGGTGTCAAAAATATTGTGACCTTCAGGGAAAAAACCTGTAACATTCTTCGTGATTACTACAATTTACCTCGGGAAGACGACGAGGAAGCACAGAAACGAGCGATCCTCCAAACTGCAGCAAAACTCATCAAAAGCGACATCAAGACAACCGTTGAACCAATGGGAGATACATATCCAACTCTGGCTGAACTGAAACTTACGGCAGCATTGGCTTTTATCCCTGCAAGTTTGCAATTCTTGCTGCAGCATCTGTTTGTTGGGAAGGATACGTCCACACAGGTTGCTGGTATCGGACAAGCTGTTGTTCAAGCAGTGCGTCCAAAAGCTGTAATTGCGCCTTTTACAACTTGGTCTCGCTGTCCAACTGCATCACTTGTATAGGTCACGTTTCTTGATCGATAGTCTGTCAACCATGGGGTTTGCTTCAACTTACTCCGAGGTTCAAAGGTTTGAAGTGAACGCGGCATGTTCACTTGCTCCGGATGTGTTGGGTAGTGACATGGACGTTCTTGATCACTGCCTGTTATTTGCCGGAGACAACGTGGATCATAACATTATTACGTTGGACGGAAAGGGTACCTTTCACGGGATGGGTATGATAGCCGCTATCACACCAGGGAAGCAAGCTACACACGGCATTCCTAGACAGAAAATGGCTGACTTGAAACTTGTCGAAATGACAAATATTGATATCATAGATTACCGCTTCGCAAAGCATGTCAACCGTAACATTGAATTTCAGTCTCTCCCAAACACCACATCTCATGATGTCTTTGATCGCAAAGTGGACATTTGCTGGGAAATGTCGTTTCGTTTCCACCAGAGCACTCCAAGCTGGCAAGGCATGATGCATCTACTGCACAAGGAGTGTGAGTATCCAGGAAAGTCCTCGGTACAGTTTCTCCCAATGATCGACATGAACCCAGGAGACAAAACCTGTATCTTGTCTACCCTAGATTACCTATGCAATCTTTCGTCAAAACACAACATGCCGACTGTCATTACCTTCGATCAACCACTATTCTGGAAGGTGTCTGAAATAGCGAATGCAGTTGCAGATGATAGTCCAATCAGGAAGGTGGTGCTATTACTTGGCAGCTTCCATACCTTCATGAACGTGCTGGGTGCCATTGGTACTTTGATGGATGGTAGTGGACTCAAGGAGATCATGGAGACAGTGTATGGTGAAAATGCCGTCTTACACATGATGAGTGGAAAGGCAGTGCAACGAGCGTTCCGTGGCCACCTACTGGTGTGGATCAGTGTCTTACACGTCAGATTGTAGCTAAAATTGTGGAGGATGACCCTAGTTTTCAGGACCACGTGGATGAACTTGAGAGACTGTACACATTGTTGGAAACTGGCGAAAGTGACTTGGAGTCTGTGTTGGAATCAGATTGTGTTCACAGGATTCACGACGCTCTAACTCGGAAAAAGGACGAACTGGCAAGGACCTATAAAACCAGCAAACTGTGGGTAAACTATCAGCACATGCTAGGTATTGCTAGGGCACTTGTTGCAGCTGATCGAATGGGGTCTTGGGAGATGCATATCAGTGCCATTTCAGCTTGCCTGCCAATATTCGCGGCCGCTGGCCATCCCAACTATCTGAAGTCCGCTCGTCTCTATCTCCAGAAGATGTATGCGTTGAAGGATGACAACCCTGAAGTACATCAGAAGTTCCAGTCTGAGTTTCACGTAATCCGACGCAGCAGCCAATACTGGGCTGGCCTTGGCTCTGATCTAGTGATCGAACAAACTCTAATGCGCTCACTAAAAAGCCAAGGGGGGCTAACGCGAGGAAGCGGGATGTCAGAGCACCAAAGGACAGTTTGGGCTATGTCCTCAACTGTGTCATCTGCCTACAACCTGGCTATGCAAGAACTCACCGCAAGTTGTTACACCACCAGTGAACAGCATAAGGAGTTGTCTGCCTCTAGGGTGAACAGAGATGAGGCAGACATGGGTAAAGTTGCAGAAAAACTAGACAGCTTTACACCGTTTTCAGCTTATGAGTCATTACGGTGTGTTATCACAGGGATCATAGCAAATGGAGACGTCAATGTGCAGGATCTTTTCGATATCGGAAAAGACATTGTAAAAGCGATGGACGGACAATCAGTTTTTACCTACTCCCACAAAAGGAGTTTAAAGGTGAAGACTCTAGCATCCAGCAAGAAAGTGAAAGTTTCTGAGGATCGTACTATTGACCCAGCGCTCTTGTTCCAGAGGTTTCTAGTAGTCTCGCAGACGGGCGAACTTCGGCTAGATGACGTCATGTCCTATGAACTCTGTCCTTACCCGATGTCTTTGTTCGAAGCAAAGGACATATTGCGTCCTCCAGACAAACCGCAGCTGGCAGAAGCTATCAGAAACTATGTTAAGACCAAATCAGACAATGCTGTGACACAAACTGTCCCAGTCACAGATCACTATGTACTAGATGGAGGATCTCTTCTTCACCGCTTGAAATGGACGGAGGGGAGCACCTACAGTTCGATTGCAGACGATTACGCCTCATTCACTGTCAAACACTATGGGAAAGCGACTGTCGTGTTTGATGGTTATGAGGTTGGGCCTAGTATAAAGGATGGTACTCATCAGCGTCGAACTCGAAAGCTGAATGCAAACAAGGTGAACATTACAGAAGTGACAAAATTTGTTGGGAAAAAGGAGGACTTCTTGTCCAATGAGACAAACAAGCAGACACTGATCCATATGATCATGGAGCGAATGCGGCAGAGAGACTGTGACGTGCTTCAAGCAGAAGGAGATGCGGACGTTGAGATTGCAAAGGCAGCCATCAACATGTCTGCTTTCAGAACGACCACGCTTATTGGAGAAGACACAGATCTTCTTGTTCTCTTGCTCCACCATGTAGTCGTGTCCAAATGTTCTGGTCTATATTTCCGCTCAGACAAGGCGAAGTTAAATGTCTACAATATCAAGGTACTCAAGCAGGTGCTTGGAGGAGCAGTTTGCAATGACTTGTTGTTTGTGCATGCCTTCACTGGATGTGACTCGGTCTCCAGGATATTCGGCATTGGAAAGAAGTCGGTGTTTCAACGGATCATCAACACGTCCAAGAAAGAAAAAGTCATCAACGACTGTTCAAAAGCTTTCTCTCTTCCAAAGCAAAGTCCGGATGTTGTGGAAGCCAACGGTTGTAGGGCAATGGTGGCACTGTTCAATGCAGATCAGAAAGACTCCCTGGCATCTATCAGGTACAATATGCTCTGCAAGAAAGTTGCAAGAGCCAAGACTTTCGTCACACCTGAACGACTCCCACCAACCACCTCGGCTTGTAAATTTCATTCCTTGCGGACCTACTACCAGGTTATGGAGTGGATGGGCTGTAGTGAGGAAATGGATCCATCTGAGTGGGGATGGAGGGTAGAAGGGGACAAACTTGTTCCAGTGATGACAGACAAAAGCCCTGCTCCAGATGTACTTATTCAGATGATTCACTGCAACTGCTCGGGACGATGCAATGCCCTTAGGTGTACCTGCAGAAAGCATGGACTAGAGTGCACCAGTGCATGCGGACATTGCCAAGATGGCAACTGTGACAATATGACAAATGATCCAGTGATAGAAGACGATGATGTGTAAAGTTGTGCGAACATGCTGGTTAAAATGATGTGAAATTAGAAGACTGCTCGTTTATCGATTAGGACGGCGTTATAATAAGAGATATGGGGTAGGGGTACCCCTAGATATGGTATAAGGGGTTAATCAACATCACTGAGAACCCTTTTATATGAAAGATTGACCCTGAAAACCTAGGTAAAGATGCAAGTTTCATTGATCTATCATGAAAATTGACTGAGTTATGGCTTTCTGAAGTTTTCACATTTTAATGGAAAATGACTTAAAATCGATAAAAGTAATCTTCAAAATTGGTGACGTTCCCATGCTCGAATTTTGGAGAACTTTTAGTATGTTGTAGACTAGACCCATATTAACATAAAACAACCATAAAACAAACTTTTGCAATTTTTTTGGGGTAAATTATATATTGACCCGTCTAAACAGTCCTGTGAGGTTTGGCTGAAATTGTTCCAGTGGTTCAGAAGATGATAATGTTTAAAACTCAAAGCTTACGACGGACGACGGACAGAGATTGATCAAGAGTCAGATTGCATGCATTACCAAAGGAGCAGAGGTTCGGATAAGGACATGTAGGCAGGTCTTCTGTAAGATTATATGCATTACCAAAGGAGCAGAGGTCCTGATAAGGACGTGTAGACAGGTCTTCAGTCAGATTATATGCATTACCAAAGGAGCAGAGGTCCTGATAAGGACGTGTAGAAAGGTCTTCAGTCAGATTATATGCATTACCAAAGGACCAGAGGTCCTGATAAGGACGTATAGACGGTCTTCAGTCAGATTGCATGCATTACCAAAGGACCATAGGTTCGGATAAGGACATGTAGACAGGTCTTCTGTAAGATTATACGCATTACCAAAGGACCAGAGGTTCGGATAAGGACGTGTAGACAGGTCTTCTGTCAGAGTGCATGCATTACCAAAGGACCAGAAGTCCAGATAAGGACGTGTAGACAGGTCTTCAATCAGATTGCATGTATTACCAAAGTACCACAGGTCCAGATAAGAACGTGTAGAGAGGTCTCTGTGCACTTCAGTCAGATCACATGCATTACCAAAGGACCAGAAGTCCAGATAAGGACGTGTAGACAGGTCTTCAGTCAGATTGCATGTATTACCAACGTACCACAGGTCCAGATAAGGACTTGTAGAGAGGTCTTTGTGCACTTCAGTCAGATTGTATGCATTTCCAATGGACCAGAGGTTCAGATAAGGACGTGTAGACAGGTCTTCAGTCAGATTACATGCATTATTAAAGGACCAGAGGTCCGGATAAGGAAGTGTCTTTTTTAACTCAATTGAACCAATTTTGTTGGTACTCAAACAAATCGTCTCTCTTGGACGATTCTTTTGAATTCCAACAATATTTGATTTGAGCGTCAAATAAGAAATTTGGAACATGAAATATGCACCATATCTAGAACCCTACTAAGGACACTGTGTGATAAAGGTCATGTTTGCTCAAAGTAAAATATTCATGATTTTTTTCATCGATCATTAATATCTTTTTCTTTGATTAGTTTAAATGTTTCATTTATATAATTTGGAACAAGAAACCGAAAGGCACACATTGAACCTATCATAGAAGAAATAACGTTAATTTGTTCTGATGCTGTATACAGCAAATACCACGATATTATGTGAGAAATGCTGCAATGATGTGTATCATCCAAGGGGACACTATCCAGCTAGAATCATGTTACAGACAGTTCACATTCACAGGCAAACACCTAGAGAAGTTCATTCTATGAGATGACTATGTGAGCAAGACTAAACTCGCAAGAAATCGTATCAAATAGGTTGACATTCACAAAATGCCAACATCCTTAATATTATGTCATTGGTGTAATGCTTTGTGCATGTAATACTTAATTGCTTTTGTGCGTATTATATTGTAACCGGTATTTTATTTCCAGGACATAATAAGGTTGCGATGTATGTGTTTGAGTGCGGTATTTCGTCGCTTGTCCTTACTTTTGCACTTTATAGGAATAACGTAAAATTAAGGGAGAGCTGGTGTTATGCCGTAAAGTTTGATAAATTAGTGCTTGCATTTCACTATGACTTTAGCTATTGATTATGTATAATTTTAATGTTGAAAATGAAATTTCTTGATATAAGCAATGAGTTACAAGTTAACATCATGCCTTAAAACGGCTTGTGAAGAAACATCAAAAGGATATTTGAAGTTTGCCAAGTTATTCTATGTTATAGTTATATAATCAACCTGACTTAGTTATATCCTTAATGTTATCTGAATTCCTTCTTCACAACGTAATTAGTTTTAAACAAAAGAAGTCTACTCTCCGAGAAAAGAGGCAGACGACAGCCCCTATTTTTAAACAAGTGCAGAGGTCAGTGATTGGCTAACACTCGTCACATTACGCAATCCGTCGAAGTAATGGGAGCGTGTACCATCACGTGACTTGCAGGTGGCCAAAGCTAACAGCTCTACCCTCACTCAGTGGGGAGTAACAGCTCCAAATAAAAACGGGTCCCCAATACCATAAATACTTTTATGTTAGCATAAAATATATTTATGTTCCATTGTTTCCATATAATACATTTCCATATATTCTGACAAGGGACAGGTAACCGGACTAGTATTGGAAAATGATAAGACAGAAATCTAATTGAAGTTGAAATTGGGCATTTTAAGATTTAAAATGCCTTAAATTTAATTTTAATTCATAATAAAATATATGCATTTGAAAAAAAAATCCATATCTTTGCGAAACAACCGCCACAGTGAAACGGCCGCCAAGCCCAGACGAGGTGATCTTCTTGTCAGGAGATAAGGAAATTTTACATAAAATTATACAAACAAACACATTATGAACTACCCTAATCGTTGTAACCCTACAACTGACAATTGTGTAATAGTTCATGTGAAATACACCCAAATTAAAAACTTTGTTTGCATGAACCCAAACCAAGCCATCAAAACAACTGAATTGTGAATTTGAATAGAACAATGTGTAAAACATTACTATTAACTCAGATAACACCAGTAATTATGTGATGAGATTAAATATCTGGTTTGCAATGTTGATAGATAAATGAGTAGTCCCCTTTTCAGTTATTCGAGACATTTACCATGCGAAGATGAATTTTAGTTTTTAATTAAAGCATTAAACTTTAATGTGGTGACGTACACTAATGAAAAGTATTGTTTAATAAAGTTGACCTCGCCTCACGCAGTTGGTACAAAACTGACCATGTAATAAAAATGAAAATCAGTGTTGGCCCATCAAACAACATTAGTAAAGGTGAATTATAGTAACACACACACACACATATCTAATTAAGTAATCCATGTACAAGCAAAAATTGAACTAAACTCGCCGCATGTACCTACGAATGGGCATTTGTTGGGTATTTTCCTTTGATGTTTTCTTCTTGGGTATACCCAACAAGGATACGGTTTATTCCGTAAGTTTCACCCTTTTACGGAAAAATAGCATTAATATGCTAATTAGATACCTATTAAAAATTATATAAAAAAAAACACTTATCAAAGTGTCTTACAAGAGAAAGTTGATGCAAGGCATCAATGTCGCCGGAAAAGACTGCATTGATTTATTTTTTAACACACATGTGTTCTTGACTTTCATTAGTCTAAACATACACATAATGTTTTCATTAAGGACTAATTCCATGATTTTCGAAATTCCACATAGATCTACACATTTCAGGATTTCTTTTGGTCAGGATTTTGGATGTTTTGTATTTGTCAATAAAACCACAACAAATACATTTTGGGATTTAAATCTACATGCAATGAAAAACTATTAAACCCTTTCCATGTATGAAGCAACAATGAAAACCTTTAAACGCTTAAAACATTGAGAAAACGGTTAAATTGCTGAAGACATGAACTTCCTCCTTTTTAATAATAATTATAATAAGTATTTCACAGATGTTAAAATTTATCCTCATATGTTTAAAAAGTAGACCATACTTGAAACCACATATCAGCTAAATTGTTTATCTAAATCGTTGATGCATACAATATATGTTTGGCGCAAGAGAAATGCCAGTTGCGAATCTCATTACTATTTAATAGGTGGCAAGTATGAAATTAATTGGGTGCGAAAGAGCAGATTTTCTTTATTTCTAAATCTATTGTTTATCAGAGTTTGTTCTTCTCTTACTTTTTTTCAAGCCAAATAAACATTTAATATCACATATATTTAATCATTAAAGTGTGTTATATTAGCTATCTATCTGTAATAAGGTGTTTGAATATTCTTTCGAAATGTTGACCTCGTGTCAAGATCGAGTCGTAGTGACATAAAACATCAGGCAAAGCTTTAGTGCATATTTTATTCCACTGCATTCGAGAGAAAAAAAGCATTTCTATATTATCTTTTTTTCTCCTACATTCGACACATGCACTCGTTTCGTGATGTTTAAGAAATCAATTTTGTGTGCAACATTTTTTGTCTGCATAACAAGTCACTTTTCTAAGTTTACATTTTATTCCGGTTACTTTGCTTTACATTTTGGCAATATGAAACTAGGTCACGAACTGAGGAAAATGCGTTTCGAAGTTCACGACCGATAAACAGGCTCATATTTGAGACATATTTTCACAAATGTTTTCTTATTTTTGTTTCTGTTACCAGTTTATGTTGAAACTTATCTATTAAAAGGAGAATTTGACGTGATTTTCATCTCGATAGTCTGCTGCTAGCAGGTGCGCGTATGTAAACAAATGAGACTGTGCGAGGTAAAGGTTTGTAGTTATCGCCTTTTGATCCTACATGTAGTATATGAAAATAAAGTATCTCAGTCTAGATAATAGGGACTGTTTTGTCTTCGTAAATAAAACAAAAAAACATAAATGCGAGTCAAAATAAAGAGACTGCACATACTTAAAACATCGGAATAATTATTTCATTTTAGATGTGTCATAACTTAGTGTTTTTAAACAAACGCAATTGTAATATGTTCAAGACATTTAAATTTGTTTTTTTCTAATAATAATTTCTACTCTCATGTCATTACCGAAAAGCTATTAAATATAGAAATCGCGAGCTTCTGCCCGGCGACTAATAAGGGCGGTGGCTAGGCTTTAGGAGAACAACAGTACCCAACAACTGTCCTTTCGTGTGTGCGCCTCAGTCAGTCGAGTTCATGAACAAATCCATGGTTATGCATGTCGGCAAGACGCCCCTTTGAGAAAACCAGTCTGGCGTCCATCAAACAAGTAACGCATGTACACACCTGAACTGAACAACAGTACCCAACAACTGTCCTTTCGTGTGTGCGCCTCAGTCAGTCGAGTCCATGAACAAACCCATGGTGATGCATGTCGGCAAAGACGACCCTTTGAGAAAACCAGTCTGGCGTCCATCAAACAAGTAACGAATGTACACCTGAACTGAACTATACTCGCCGCCTCAGTCAGTCGAGTTCAAGAACAAATTCATGGTCATACATGCCTGGCTGTAAATAGTACATCTTGAGAAGACCAGTCTTAGTCCATCAAACAATATTGGTAAAGGTGAATAATGGCAAATATATTAATTATCTAATGAAGTAACTCATGTAAACACCGAACTGAACTAAACTCGCCGCCTCAGTCAGTCGAGTTCAAGAACAAATTCATGGTTATACATGCCTGACTGTAAATATGGTATATTGAGGAGACCAGCCTCAGTCCATCAGAACATATTGGCAAAGGTTTAATAATTGCAAGTATATAACATATCTAATCAACTAACTCATGTATACACCGAACTGAACTATACTCGCTGCAACAGCCTGTCGAGTTCAACAACAAATTCATGGTTATACATGCCTGACTGTAGATATGATATCTCTTGAGAAGACCTCAGTCCATCAAACAATATCGGTAAAAGTGCAAAGACTTTTTTTAGAAAACACAATTGTAACTAATAGGGATGGCAACGGTTACCGATATTACTAACCGGTTACTCGTAACATTAAAAAGTCCTTATCATATATTTCTAACCTTGTATAAGACAGAAAAGTTTAAAAAAAAAAAAGTCCTGTTATTAATCGTTTGATCAGCCACAATTATTCGATAACAAACGGTCACCAATACAATCGAGTGTGGCCGAGTTCACAGTTATGTAAACATTCCCGATCGAGGTGTTAATAATTAACTTCTGGTCAGATACGTGTGACAAATTGAAAAGAACAAAAGGTGAAATTGTACGTGTACTCGGTTACTAGAATTACTAACCGATTAATCAAAAACGTACGGTTAACCGGGTAACCGACTAATCGCTGCCATCCCTAGTAACTAAGGTTTAATATAAAGCATATATAACAACAAAACAGACACAATCACATTTCTTGCCTCAGACCTTCAAGACAAAGAATAATTATTAAGATTATTATGACTTAAAATATGACCTTTTGTAAACGTTTGACACATTTGACACATTTGTACTGTGTGCATATGTAGCACCACCTATCATCAGTGAATGTATCGAACAGGGTCCAAATTACACGATGATACACGATGATACACATCTTCAGAGCATGGTTCTAAAACCAGTAACTGTTATTGGACAGAGTCAAGCATAACGAGAAAATGGGCCCTGGGTTGTTGAGGAGGTGTAGATTTTGTAAAAAGCTTTGACTTGACATAATGATTTAAATGTATTGCACTGTAGGGGCACCGTAGGCATATGGCCTTGATAATGTGTGTATGATGTTAAGTGTAACAGAAGGAGGTGTGAATTTGAACCCAGAAATTGTACTTGAACAGTGCATGTTGAGAACTTGAAGTTGTCACTGCAATTTCGCTGACTCTGCGAAGACCAAAACACGCAGCTAGAAACATGGCTTTGAAAACACTGCGGGTATATAAATCCTCGCTATGTTGTGGTAATGCTTGAATAAGATTTTACAGAATATCTTAAGTTTTTGGCAGCCTTTAGTCAGCGGAAGAGAAGTGTCGAAGACCGTGAAGGATTTTTTGTATCGGAAAAGCCTCCCCGGGATTAGGGTATCCCCTAATGTTATGAATATATGCTATGGCAGACAAGTATGTGGTTATTGTAGAAGATTTAAAGCCGTTGCGATGACACACAGCTATGAACTGGGCTTGTTTTGCAACCGAGACTGGCAAATCGACTTAGACGTGTGAAATGTCATGTGAAATATTTGATCATGTTTAAGGGCATTTCGATAAGCGTTGATAGTGGCTGGTGCTAAAGAATCCTGAAGCAAACGTCCTACATCCAAATTTAGTTTTACCGAAGCAAGTTGATTAGTGCGTCTGTTTGGACGATCGCCAATCTAGAGTGCTAAACGGTTGAATTGCCCCATCTGAAAACGTGAAAAAAGTTCTGACAAAATATTTTCTTTACCTGGGATATGTTTAGCCCGGATAAGGATATTCAAAGTCATTAATACTATTACCATACGACATACTTGGGCCATAGCCATGGGTTCCTTCGAAGTTGTTTGTAAATTATTTGAACCACCGCCATGTTATCAGAATGTATGATTAAACATCTATTTTGAAATTGTTGCCCCCATACTTCTTACGCTAATACTATTGGAAAATATTCCTTAAAAGTGGCATTGATACACTTATTTAGGTAGTCAATATTCCAGAAGTTACCAAATAGTATATGTGGCAGGTGGAGAAATATGAACCAATCTCCACTTTGTCTATGATAAAACACACGCCAAACATAAGGAAACTATGGAGGCGAAGCATAGTAAAAAATGGTTTAAAGGGGTCTCACGCTGCACATTATTCAGTGGTTCATTTGAAGTGCCGCATAATGTAAGAACATGCTTATAAAAGCATAAACCTGCTTTCCAGAGACTGTGCAGAGTAACAGCAGAAACCTGCTTTAAAATGTGTTTATACATAGACAGAACCCTGCCATTCAACTTAATAGATTATACAAAAGGCAGAACCCTGCCTGCTGCAGCAGACCCTGCGTGCAGCATAAACTTGTAAATAAAGGCGGAAATCTGCTTATCTAATTGCAGACCCTGCTAAATATTAAAGCAGAACCCACCATGAAAGAGAATAAAACAGGAGGTCAGAACCCTGTCTGCCGCGGCAGACCTGCATGCTGCATAAAATAATTTTAAATAATCATAATAAAAATTAATTATAAAGCAGAACCCTGTTAACAGAGTATAAAACAGGCAGAACCCTGCCTGCTGCATCTGACCCTGCATGCAGCATGCAATAATTGTAAATAATAATTATAAAAAAGAAATGTAAAGCAGACCCTGCTTAAAAGAGTAAACAAAAAGGGCAGAACCTTGCCTGCTGCCGCAGACCCTGCATGCAGCATAGAATTATAATTAAAGGCGGATATCTGCCTTATAATTTCAGACCCTGCACAATATTTAAAACAAAACCCTGCATAAATTGTAAAGGCAGAACCCTGCTTAAAAGAGAATAAAAAAGGTAGCATACAATAATTGTAAATAAAGGCAGAAATCTGCCTCATACTTGCAGACCCTGCAAACAATTTAAAGCAGAACCCTGCTTAAAAAATGGTACATGACATATCTATGTAAATAAATGGAGAGGCCAACAACCAGAACTTTATGTGTAACCTATCCCACGCGTGAGGTATAGTCTGGCGCTGCATCCTAAACTGAGTGTCATAGAACACGAAAGATGCGCAATGACGACGTTGAGATATATCACGGATTATCTCCCCGTATTTCATTATTGCCGACGTCTCAAAGGGAAAACTAGTACTAGTCATGTTTGTCTTTTGTGACGGAACCAGACTAATATTCGCCTCTGCATTAACTTGTAGTTGAAACTTTGAGTTGCCCCTAGGTAACGAATCCAAGGACAACAGCAAAGAAAAATCCACAAATTTGTTCTCAAAGATGTGTTGTTGAATTGCAGCAGATATTTGGGAATTGATAGGCGTGGATACAGGGGTACATATGTTGGATACCCTATACCTAAAAGGCTGTCTGTATGTGAGGATGGGGTGATTTCCATATATTGAGAATTATTGAACAAAGCCGTCTTCAAAACCTGGCATAAAGAGGGCACTATTTCACTAATTTAGGTATTTAAATGAACAACCCAAGCAGGCTATGAAAGTCAACTTTTTTAGACCGGACAAATGAATAGCTGTGGCAGGTGTAAGAATATGAAACAATCCTAAATTTGCCTATGATAATAGAAGCTCTAGACATTAGGAAACCATTAAGGTGGAGTCTAGGAAAAAATGGGGCTGTACTCTGCCTATTGTACAGTGATTCCTTTGACATTTTATGAATAAGCAAGCTCAGTGAACATGCTTTCCATAGAAAAAATTTAAAAACCTAGCCTTTTCAATGTTTTAAGGACTGGTGTAGGGCAGCAAAATGAAAAAAAATGCAAAACAGATAACTGCTAATAACATTTATAAACCTGATTGCCAGGGACAGTGCAGGGTAACAGCGGAAACAGGGTTTAAATCTGTAAAGAAAAGGCAGAACCTTTCCGTTACATGCAGACCCTGCATAAATGAAAAGCAGAACCCTGCTTAAAAGAGTATGAAAGGCAGAACCCTGCCGTTATATGCAGACCCTGCATAAATAAAAAGCAGAACCCTGCTGAAATTATGTTGCCGAGACCAGGCAACAATTTAAAGTGGATTTAAAGTGGAACACCATTTGCAATTCCTTTAAAATGAAGGGGGCAACAAATAGAAACAAATCAAAATTTGTGTTTGAACAAACAATTTGTAGGGTCTGCTAGCTCAATTCATTGTAAGCCACTATGGTACACAACTTCATACAAGTGTCATGAGATGTTGATGTTTGAATTATATAACGTCTTGTGCCCTTTCCAAATTGAAAACATTAATTTGGATATATATGTTAAAAGTCACATTGTAACATGATATTCCTATAGATAATATTATTAAAAAACAGAATTCCTTCTTTACAACGTAATTAGTTTTAGTTCTCCGAGAAAGGAGGCAGATATTTGGCCGGTCTGGGCACCTGACCCAGCCCCTATTTTTAGACAAGTGCAGAGGTCAGTGATTGGCTGACACTCGTCACATTACGCTATCTGTCGAAGTGATGGGAGCGTGTTCCATCACGTGACTTGCAGGTGGCCAAAACGAACAGCTCTTCCCCAACTCAGTGGGGAGTAACCGCTCCAGATAGAAACGGGTCCCCAATACTCTAAATACTTTTATGTATGCATAAAGTCTATATATTTTAAGTGATGATTAAAGTTTATTGAGCTTTTCGTTTCGTTTCTCAACATTCTATAACACAGAAATCGCAGCACAACATATATTTAATGGGAGGTGATCAATCTAGTCGCCAGTATTGGTTCATGCCAGACGTACTCATTTTACTGAAGTACTATTATCAAGGTCGTGTCGACATATTAATACCTTGCAATCCTCTTCACATCGCAAAGTCGTAAAAGTTATCTTTATTTGCAAATCATAGGTATTTAGCCCGTATCCCCTAAACATTACCTCACTTGTGCTCATTGGTGGAAGACAGTGATGCAGAGGTAGGGCGTCGGCCTCTCATACCAAAAACCCGGGTTTGAATCCGGCGGTGATAATATACCTTATGATCAGTAGTTTTATGCAAAATATGCGAATTATATTGAGAATGCGGAACACTTCTTGTTTCATTGCACCATGTTCAACGATATAAGAGGAGTTAACATCAAGCCGTTCTTTAAAGATGTACAATCACTTACATGTAAATATGAGCCGTCCCGCGAGAAAACCATTATTGTGGAATTTGCGTGAATTATCGACCCGGATCGGCCTAAGCATGCCGCACAGGCTTATTGAATCATTACTCTATACATCTATCCCCCGGAATCGAAATGTGTCGGCCCGGATTAGCCTGCGCGGACTGTGCAGGCTGATCTGGGTCGATACATTAGGCATAGTTCATAATTTTGGTTTTCTCATGGAACGGCTCAATTATATTCCTACCCCAATTAATTGAGCCTCTGTCTACTCTATAGCAAAACTGTCTCCTTGATTTTTTTTTTGCCGTTTTTAACATTATTTCAGTTATATCACGGGTGACAGTTCACCTATTCGTAATCCCTTAGTAAAAAACCAGTATTAGGCTAGGAAATGTGCTTTGCCCAAGGACACTCCACAATGACTGCTGCGAGTGGGGATCGAACCCGGGATGCCTGGTCCAAAATTCCCGAGGCTAACCACTTCTGTAGCCAACACAAATTAGTCACACAAACTATCAAGAAACACCTGACAAACTGTGTACTTGTGGATCACATGGCATGTTCAACCGTTTACCTAATATGCTATGTTGGAGTCGATTGCTTTGAGAGTAAGACATCATATGTTAAAATATCTTATATCTTATACACAGGTTATTACAATTTAAGAAAACGGAGAAATTGTTCACCATGAGCACGGATCCGAAGTGACCGAATGAATAGCGTTTTGGATTAGAAACCGGGCGTCACGGGTTCGACTCTTGCGCTTGGTGAGTATGATGGAGTGTATGATGGGTAAGGCATATTTCCTAGCATCAAACTGGAGCGCTTACCTAGGAATTACGGACAAGCGTAAAATTCCAAAATGTGCATAAGCACTTTATTACTTTTGTTTTCATTTTCTGACAAGGATTTCAAAATTCGTCTCGAGCTCATGCCCTGTGGTACCCTGGAAAACGTTCTGTTTGAGGTCGGTACCATGGAGAACGACCTGTTTGAGGTCGTTATCTCGGAAAACGACCTGTTTGAGGTCGGTACCCTGGAAAACGACCTGGTTGAGGTCGATACCTTTGAGAACGACCTGGTTGAGGTCGTTTCCCTGGAGAACGACCTATTTGAGGTCTGTACCCTGGAGAACGACCTGTTTGCGTTCGGTACCCTTGAGAACAACCTAGTTGAGGTCGGTACCCTGGAGAACGACCTATTTGAGGTCGGTACCCTGGAGTGCGACCATTTTTGAGATCGGTACCCTGGAGAACGACCTATTTGAGGTTGGTACCCTGTAGAACGACCATTTTTGAGGTCGGTACCCTGGAGAACGACCTGTTTGAGGTCGGTAATCTGTAGAACGACATATTTGAGGTCGGTACTCTATGGAACGACCTATTTGAGGTAGGTACTCTGTATAACGACCTGTTTTAGGTCGGTACCCTGGAAAACGACCTGTTTGAAGTCGGTACCCCGGAGAACACCCTATTTGAAGTCAGTGCCTTGGAGAACGACAATAAAATGCATGTAAATATGAGCCGTTCCGTGAGAACACCAATATTGTGGACTCTGCGTAAATTATCGACCCAGATCGACATAAGCATGCCGCACAGGCTTACCCGGACAGACACTTTTCGTCGCCTGTGGATTTTCTGTTTCAGAAATTATTACTCTGTACATCTATCCCCTTGCGGCCTGCGCAGGGTGATCTGGGGCGATACATTACGCAGAGACCATACCGTTGGTTTTCTCGCGGGAGGGCGCATATGTTTATAATCAATTAGAAATGCAAAATTCATCTCAATATATTACCAAAACTCTGAAACGGAAAATTCTTAAAATAATTCCAATAATTAATCTTCCATTCGATTCATTATTGTAATATATTCATCATTTTATGTTAAAGTTTCGGCCGGAGGCTTATGTTATTGTACTTACTGAATAAACTTAAACTTGGCGAGCGGGTTCTGCCTTTGGGATTTTCCACACAAACGGCGCACGTGGTGGTTAAGTAACTAGGACATCGAGCGTGATTAATACAAGCTGAAAGCTTGTTTCGCAATCGATGTAAAATAGATAAGTTTAAACTTAAAACTAAATTGTGCTTATTGCCTGATTTTATTACAAGTTCTAGCATTGTTATTGTTTAACGACGATCTATAATATATATTGTCGTATGTGTTAGAACGATGCAGACGGATATCATATTGGTATTGTTTTAAGTGAGGCCAATTGATGTAATAAATAGTCAAATTGGCATTGATTTCTTAAGGTGGATTTATAGTAAGTATTGGTTTGGTAACGTTGAGTCAAATCGGTATTGGTTAACTTACGCTGATTCAAATCGGTATTGATCTACTTACGTTAGGTAAAATCGGGTATTGATCTACTTACGTTGAGTTAAATCGGTAATGGTGTACTTACGTTGAGTTAAATCGGTATAAATCTACTACGTTGAGCCAAATCAGTATAAGTATACTAACGTTAAGTCAAATCGGTATAAGTGTACTTGCGTTGAATCAAATCGGTATTGATCTACTAACGCTGAGTCAAATCAATGTAAGTCTTCTAACGTTGAGTCAAATCGGTATAAGTGTACTTACGTTGAGTCAAATCGGTATTGATATACTAACGTTGAGTCAAATCGGTATTGATCTACTAACGTTGAGTCAAATCGGTATTCTTCTACTAATGTTGAGTCAAATCGGTATAAGTGTACTTACGTTGAGTCAAATCGGTATAAGTCTACTAACGTTGAGTCAAATCGATATTGGTGTAATAACGTTGAGTCAAATCGGTATAAATATACTAACGTTGAGTCAAATCGGTATAAGTCTTCTAATGATGAATCAAATCGGTATAAGTCTACTAACGTTGAATTAAATCAATATTTATCTACTAACGTTGAGTCAAATCGGTATAAGTCTACTAACGTTGAGTCAAATCGGTATAAGTCTACTAACGTTGAGTCAAATCGGTATAAGTCTACTAACGTTGAATTAAATCGGTATTGATCTACTAACGTTGCGTCAAATCGGTATAAGTCTACTAACGTTGAGTCAAATCGGTATTGGTGTACTAACGTTGAGTCAAATCGGTATTGGTGTACTAACGTTGAGTCAAATCGGTATTGGTCTACTAACGTTGAATTAAATCGGTATTGATCTACTAACGTTGCGTCAAATCGGTATAAGTCTACTAACGTTGAATCAAATCGGTATAAGTCTACTAACGTTGAGTCAAATCGGTATTGGTGTACTAACGTTGAGTTAAATCGGCATAAATCTACTAATGTTGAGTCAAATCGGTATTGGTGTAAATACGTTGAGTCAAATCAGTATTGATCTTCTTACGTTAAATCAAATCGGTATTAGTCTACTTACGTTGAGTTAAATCGGCATAAATCTACTAATGTTGAGTCAAATCGGTATTGGTGTACTTACGTTGAATCAAATCGGTATCGGTGTACTAACGTTGAATCAAATCGGTATAGGTCTACTAACGTTGAATCAAATCAGTTTAAGTTTACGAACGTTGAGTCAAATCGGTATAAGTATACTAACGTTGAATCAAATCGTTATAAGTCTACTAACGTTGAATAAATACATACAAGAGTTGCTGCAAGATGCAGCAATTTGCGCGGGAATCAGCATTGTATGGCTTAAGAATTCGAACGAGAACCAGTTTAGT
This sequence comes from Serripes groenlandicus, assembly GCA_031761405.1. Classification (NCBI taxonomy): domain Eukaryota; kingdom Metazoa; phylum Mollusca; class Bivalvia; order Cardiida; family Cardiidae; genus Serripes; species Serripes groenlandicus. Next base: position 3,061,179 of record JASEVX010000020.1, on the reverse strand, counting down.
GACGAACTGCTACGGAAATATCCGAGAGCTGACGGTAAAATACGGCGCATGCGCGATCAAGACAATTAACACGGCGCATGCGCAAGCTTATTGCACCAGTGATAGTTTGTTCACAACCAATATATGCACCGGTGCTGATGCACCCGCGCAATAAGCCCCAATTAATACCTTTTTAAAAGAAATTGGTATGACCCGACCGGAATTCGAAACCGCAACCTTCTGCACCGAGACCGGCGCTCTACCGCTACGCCACCGAGGTTGTCTCATGCTATATCAATCAAGGTATATTGCCTGTCAGACAGAGGCAGATATAGAAGAATTGGAGTATAGTGCATTTCTAGATCAGACTTTGAATATATGCAAATACGCCTGCTTTGAAAAAAGGACATCGAAGAAACATTTCTACGAAGAAGGTTTTAAATTGGGCAAGCGGTATGATTTAATTTTTAAATATTTTATATTTTTAGCTCTTTCTAGTGCAGCGGAGCAGTTCAGTATAAGTAACGATAATTAAAGGGCCTCCTTAAACATGTTACTTAACTGAACGGACTATATAGTACTGGTTTAAGATGAATGGAACATGAATTATATCTGTCACTGTAATATATTTTAAACCAATTCGAAAACGGCGTAAAACGCCCACACATCAAACACCTCGGGTATAGATGGAAGCTGCGTCTATCATGAAACCTTATCCCGACTTGCGCGACTTTGACAACTTTTGTATATAATGCTTTGCATGATTTTACACTAAACTTACAAACAATGTAGATCAGCCTTCGCACTCGTGTAGTCTAGTCTTGATCTGGGAGACAGTGCAGCGATAGAGCTTCGGTCTCTCGTACTCTCGTACTAAAGGACCCGGGTTCGAATCCAGTGATGAGCAAGTTCTGCCTTTGGAATTTTCCTAACAAATGGCATAAGTGCACAGGAAGTGAGATTAATATATGCTGAAAGCTTGTTTCGCAATTGATGTAAAGATTATACTAACTTTTAAATAATCACAAGAGCATACATCAAATACATTGTATATCTATAATATTATACATTTCTATTTACATTTAAGAGAAATCAACATCAGTGGTGAAGAGGTAACAGATATGAAAAAGACATCTGATCAAATTGTTTATAATGTAAATCATTGTTTATATAAAGGAGTGGTATGTTTATATGAAGGCGATTTGTCAATTAACATGACTTCTTTGGCTTCTACTTCATCTCCAATTCTTGGCTGGTCTTCGCTGCTCCAATCTGTCTTTTTTCTCGCCCTGGTATAAATGAATATCAACATCAAGATTGAGGTAAAAGATGGTACGAGCTGAGATATGTGGATACGGAAACGGAAGACATCATTGTCGTAGAGTGCGCATGCGCCGCCTCCATCGCATGAAGAGCTCCATAAAAGACACGTGCCATCAATTATTCGTCCAAACAAGATCGAGCCAGTGAACCAAGCTAGAATAATAAAAACAGTTTTAATCACAATTATATTAGTGTCTGTGAATTTTGGTGGTTATTACGAAGATCTGCCTTGCGTTCAGTGTAGCAGTTTGTTTGCTGACGGTTTGTAACGTTCGTACCAGTTATGAAAAAGCAGTCATTTGATTAGTTGATTGTCTACCGCTTGATACCATAACCTTTCATCGGGTCATTATTGTTTTTAATGTTCATGTATTTGTATGGAACAATAGAGCGGTGCATCAGAAACAACTATCTTACCGTTAATATGACAGATGTAGAACAATATATTTAAACGGCACTCTGCGCAAAGTAATCGTAAGGCATCTGTGACATTGACGTAAATTTAGACCAATCATTTGTGACCAATGAAGATTTAGACCAATCAGCACATCCGCTAAGGCTGCTCCGGTTTCTGCACCGTTCTCAATTAGTCTTAGAAGATTTCAAGAAGTTTCTGTCAAGTATTATCCATTTGGATTCTTAACATGAATTCCTGGCAGGTCCTTTTCGACACATGTACTACTACATGTAGTATCTATTTTTGTAAAGGTTGGCTTTCCTGGAGCATCGCTCATTTGACATCCATGCTTTATGACGCAGACTTACATTTCCTGTCGAATGTTTATGAAAAATACGTATATTTATTAGCAGTGCAGTGCAGAGTCAGAATTGACTACGTATCTTTATGTACACTGGTACCACTTGCTCTTTGGTTGGTTTTCGTTGAATGAGCTCAAAAGCTCTGTTCGAGTATCAGCTATTTAGGTTTTGTATGCTCATTTTGGGTAAAACCTCCAACATACGACACTACCTGACTGATTTGTTTTATATCATATTGCATTTTTCCTAGCGTGAAGCATTTTGAGTTTTAAAGCGACTGAACTCCAGATACCCAACCGTCGAAAAAAATCCAATTTTAAGAAAATAAGTGTTATTTTAGTATTTGGGGCATTAAAATATGATTACTGACATATTACATACCCCTATAATCGGTCAGATTTTCTTGTTTTCGTACTTTTTCAATCGAAAATTCTACCCTGTCAGTAACGGGGTAAGTATTTTTAAATAGAAAACCCCTTCATCGGAACAATTGAAAACTACTCAAGTTCACTTTATTTCTTCCCCCCCCCCCCCCCCCCCCCCCCCCCCCCCCCCCCCCCTCCCCCCGTGCCATCTGGATTTCAGTCGCTTTAAGCGAAAAAGGTTCCTTTTACATCTACATTCTAGGATCCCAGGCTTCACTAAACGTCCTAATTATGTATTTATCTGAGTATACTACGAAGTTCTTGCACTACATCCTAGCACATTAATATTTTAACTCCATTAATCAAAATAATATATTATTTTAAATTCCTTAAAACGTTCTTAGCATAATTATGTTGCCATAGTTCTTCTCAATAAGTACGAAATTGCGATGCTCACACTTTAAAGCTCTCAACTTTTATCCCTTTCAAAGTTGATAAAACATGGCAACATTATCATTTTAACACATGAAGTGAAATCCAAACATTAAACTTTACTTTAGTTAACCTAAAAATTCAGACCTGAATACAAGAAAGGATTAATATGCTCAGCTGAGAACTTTGATACATTTATGATAAGTAAATGTGAAGATTTACGCTTGGATCCGCAAACAATAATTATATTGATTTGGGTTTATGGCAAATTAGTCACAAAATGTTTCTGTATTGTGTAACAAAGTCGAGCTTGACAAACATTGAACACCCAGATCATTCAGCTATATACTAGTATACGGGCATATATTGATGAACACTTGTCATAGATGACCTATAGTTGGCTGTCCTAGAACACCGCTTAGAACGACTGGAAGCAGCATATGGGATAACACCAGGAAAATCAAACTTGGTGAATTTATTACAACCGTAGATAATTAAATGATAACATAGATCACATAGAATGTGCATTCAAATTAATTTTTGTTTGTCAAACGCTACTTGAAACCTTAATGGTGAACAGTGCAGAAACGTGGTAAACACAATGAAGAAACATTGTTATATTGTAAAAACGGTGCAGAAATATTGTAAACACAGTGCAGAAACATTGTTATATTGTAAAAACGGTGTAGAAACATAGTAAACATATTAAACAAAGCGCAGAAACATAGTAAACATGGGCAATTCAATATTAGTATACATGGATCGTCATAGCGCTATGGATGGTAACCATAAAGCATACTTCAAGGGTACTCACCTATCGTGGATATCACGGATGAAAACCCTATAGATAACGGCTTATCTTCCTCGCTTACAGATCTGTGAAATTAAAATTTAATACTTTCTCACATACAATACATATGCAGCAGAAAATATCTCTGCACACATGTGTAAAACTCCATAACTAAGAGTTTAATTATAAGATAATAGAGTTATAAACACATTGTGGCAAAAGGAGAACTGGTTCAACTGTTGCAGAGACGACAAAATACGTATCGTAGTATAGTGGTCTGTCACATAGATAGACACTAATTATGTATAAGGATACATGTACTAATACTGCCTTGCTATATAGCTAGCTTTTATAGCGACGTGGTAGAGTGTTCGCCTACGGGTCAAAAGCTCCTGAGTTCGAGCCCTCTTCGTGTCGGACTCTTCCATCTGGGTTACATTGGCGCCCAATATGGGACAGACCAATATACCTGTGAAAGGGTTAAATCAGTCTATAAAGAACAATCCCGTCCCAAATATAAACGCATTTGGACTCACATGATGCGGACGACAATTGAAAACAGTGTTGCTATAGAAACTGCTTATCTTGAGCAATTTCTCCTTTTATTACACTGTTGTCAACTCTTTTTAATACTAATACTTTATATTATTGAGATGTCCTATATTTTACCTTGATGTTTCAAAAGTCGTCTGCAGGAGATAAGATGAATGTTGACAAGGGTTGAACATTAAATTCCGGAAATATATTGTTCTGATTGATCCCACATTTCAACACCTGCTGGGTGGTACCGTGATTAGGCACGACTTATTTGGATCTCTCCCGAATTGACATCATTTGATTTGACGAGTAACATACAGGGGCGTAGCTCCCTTTATGCACTGTAGGCACGTGCCTACACATTTTTTCTCAAAATGCCCCCAAAATCCAGCTGCGGCGATAGACATCTGCGTAATGTATCGACCAGATCAGCCTCCGCTGTCCGCGCAGACTGATCCGGCCGACACATTCCGTCGTTAGGGAGATAGATGTATAGAGTATTGATTCCTGAAACGGAAAATCTAAAGGAGGCGAAAAGTGTCTATCCGGGTAGGCCTTTGTGGCATGCTTAGGCTGATCCGGGTCGATACTTTACGCAGAGTCCACAATGTTGATTTTCTCACGAGACGGCCTACACATTGATTATTGCAAAGCTACGCATCTGACATACATTTCAATCTCATTAAACAATACTTAAACTTCGCTCGCTCGTATATAGATCTGATGTCGCCCCCATACAGGTCGGCTCAGACTGACCTTTGCGTCAGCCAATCACACTGTCGCTTACCAAACCGTTCGATATAAAGCAGGTAAGATAACCCATATAAATAAAAAATTGTGCTCGCCAAATAGTTAATTCTGCATGGCGAGGGTAAACAAAACCAAAATAATAATAATATAAATAAACCATATAGAGAATCGCTGGATGTCGATCGTATAGCATGGCTGTTGGTTTTATCACGCGATTTCATTAGACATATAAACCTAGCACGTGTTCATAAATGTTTATGGTCCCTTTATGCGGGATAGTCAGATCCAATATACGTAGAGCGAAGTATTTCGGTCTGATTTTAATGATAATTAATGCATACAGTTAGAACGGCGTGTTTTACGCCAGTTTTAACATCATTTCAGTTATATCACGACGTATCCAGATCCAGGGCACTTTATCAGATATTTTGTTGATTCCTTTGTCACGCATATTTTATAAACATGTCAAAGAAATGGTGGGAATATGGAGTGATAACCAGCAAATACATTTACAAAACAAGTTACATGAAATGCAAGCAACTAAGTCAAATGAACACATACCGGCACTTTTTGTAACTAAAGAGTTGCACCTAAGTTCGTACAGTAAACGAACTGTTCATAAAAGTGGCGGACCTTTGAACACTTTTACGCCAGGACGGACCCTTGAACACTTTTACGCCAGGACGGTCCCTTGAACACTTTAACGCCAGAACGGTCTCGCTCATTTCACATATGGCGTACACCTACGAGTACTTCCTTCGAATTTCGTGCTTTTGCGTTAAAATAGTGTTCATGATAGTGGAAAAGCAGCGAGTTGCTTGGAAGGACAAATATGCAGAGTACTGCTCTGAGAAAGCCGGGAAGCACATGGGTATGTGATCTCACCACCGAGATACACTGAAACGTCACATTACCCCCAACGTATCAATCAGCCCTGCTCAATCGTGTAATGTCTATATGAGCCATGCACCCCATAAGCCAACCGCTTTTCTGACTAGTGAAGGAAAAGCCAAATTTCAAATCGATGTTATACGGTATAAATGTCCCCTTTATGACGCATTGTTTTCAAATGTCGACAGCTGCAAATGCGTCAAAATGCGTCCACAAGTGGGAAAGGGTGGCACGTTTTAATGTTGGCTGGGTTGCTGCATCATTGGAAGCTTTGAGTATATCTACCTTTATTTCCCCCATGAAATAATAATAACCTAAAAAGAAGCAATAATACCTTATAGCAACAATAAAATTGGGGATAATACCCATGGTGCCAATGAAAGCCGATACAGCATTCAGTACGACATACGGGTAAAGCATCGTGCAAGAGGTCTCGCATAGCCCACCTGTTGCTGTTCCGTTGATTTCTGTCCCTATACACGTACAGTTGTGGAACTCCTGGAGATAATGAAATAATTTAGATATCATATATTAACATCCTTATTATCGTATAAGTAAGTAAATATCTTATTATATTGAAATGTGTTTCAACATCAGCAGAGCAATAGTACAAACAAAGTAGTTGATTACATCCGTCCCTATTGGCCTATATAATGTGAGTAAGACAACTAGAACGCAGGTTTTTTTGCATAAGATAAGTGAAATTTAAAGTGTTGATACCTGTCAAACGGAGTACATGTTTGCTTTAGTATCATATTAATTCATAGCGACAACAATAGATATGTAATTAAATCTTTATTTAACCCTAAATACCTATATTGTGGTTACTCAAAAGAATCGTCTCGACATAGGGTTTTGGTGGGTAAGAAGAGAGACTATGTTTGATATAGACCAATTAACTCGCCTATTCATAGACATCCTTGTAGACATTTGTCATCGAAACGTATTGTCAAACACGAGATCTTACCAGAATTGACTTAAAACATTTCCCACCTACAAAATATGCAGCTGACGAAAACATACAAGGAAATATATGGAAAATCTCAGTAAATCAGAGTATTATTGAATAGAGTAGCACACATTGATGCAAAAGGAGAAAGTGCTCATTCGTCTATTACAGATGCGTTAAAATGCGTTAAAATGCGCCTGTAAAAGACGGAGCTTTAAGGAGGTAGAAGTATTGAGACCAAGGGTAGTGCATAAACTCAAGGTTAAATTGATTAATTTAAATAATTTTAGAACTAATATTCAACATACAATTCCTTTTTGCTATGTACATAGATAAATTGGCGCTGTACCAATCATCTAATTATAGTACTAATATTTAACTTACCTTTCCTTTTTGCTATGTACATAGATAAATGCGCTGTACCAATCATCTAATTATAGTACTAATATTTAACTTACCATTCTTTTTTGCTATATACAAAGATACATTGGCGCTGTACCAATCATCTAATTATAGTACTAATATTTAACATACCATTCTTTTTTGCTATATAAATAGATGCATTGGCGCTGCACCAATCATCTAATTATAGTACTAATATTTAACATACCATTCTTTTTTGCTATATACATAGATACATTGGCGCTGTACCAATCATCTTATTATAGTACTAATATTTAACTTACCATTCCTTTCTGGGACGAACATCCAGCATGGCACGGGGACATATAGTTAACATTGTTAGAACCACAGACAGGAAAATAAGTCACAGAATCGCATCCACAAGCTGTGCTACAGGATGTATTGGTACCGCTAAAATTGCTGAAAGAGAGGCGTATATTTGCTTTGACCCATATACTGATCTTAACCCTTTCCCGCATATAGACGTTTTCTGATGCCTCTGCAGCAAAAGACTTTTGAAAACATAGTGAAACAAGGAGAAATAGCTCAAAACGAGCCGTATTTAAGTTGTGAGAACGTGTGGTAAGACCCGTTTGTATATTTGTAAATCTAAATCTTACTCTGTATGTATATATTGTGGGCAATAACATGTTTTAAAGTAAAGATCATCAAGCATTGTATAGTTCGTGAAGCCTCACTGGGTATGTATCTGATCGAACGAGCATAAGGAACAATGGTAAACTGTCATGGCAAAGATTGAGACCGTTTTTCCCGTTATGTACGGCGATATTCAATAATTATTTGCAAGACAACAGGAATAAAGTGTAAGGATGCTGTCTAATATCATAGAGTCTATGCCTAAGGTGACAGATAATATGTCTGAGGTGTTTTAAGTCGCCTTACAGTAGATTTACAAACTTCAACGTGTTCAGGTTTACCTGAGATGTCCGTCTTGCTTCCAGACAAACTACAACAACCGCATCAAAGTCATGGGTCTGACCGTAGTTGCTAAATGACGTCATTTCCTCTTACCATTTTAAGTACCAAAGTCTGGCCAAACTACGAGGGGTGATCCAGAAGTAATAGGACTTTCTTAGTAACTTTTGTATTAGTTGATACACATTGATGTAATTCATATAATATGTATATTTGTTCTTGCTCTACTTTATGGCGACTATATATTTTTAATATTATCATGAGTTTAGTAATAATTCGTTTTCATAGAAACGAGTTGAGAGTTCCATTTTAAACTGTGTATATTTTAAATATAAACTGATAGAAGCTAACAAAACTCTGCATGACATTACTTTGTTGTTATGTTATGTTAAGTACGAACACTTAATGTTGTTGTTGTTCCATGATTACCATCATAATAGTATAGTTGCCTAGCGACGTGCAAGAACGTCACGAACAAAATGACATCAAATGAAGAAAATGGGAAAAGTACTATATTAAAAGATGATATCACAATGAAGACAGAAAACAAATATAAACTTTGCTTAGGCTGATCAGGGTCGATACTTAACGCAGATACCACAATGTTGGTTTTCTCGCAGGACGGTTCATTTGTTCATGGTTGGAGGAGAGAACTCAGTTGGAAACTAGTGTCGCTTGCAAGAGAGACAGTTCTGACGTTGAAGTGATGAAATGAACAGTGCCAGTTTTTCACCATAAGATATGTCATTTGTTACCCATCATAATTTACGCATTTCGCTGAACAGTGGTTATGGGATGTCTTTAAGCAACGGCTAATAGGAATTTGATACAAAATGTGTGTTTATATACTTGTTATTGAATGATTTATTCACGTTTTCAAACCAACCTATTCCGCTTCAAACGTAAATTTTATTTTTCACCCAATTATTCAAAAGTTTGTATTGTATGTAAAAAGTAGAATTTTGATAACTTCTGGAAAATATTTAGTTAATGGGCATTTGTTTAAGCTTGTAATTAAGACATATCTGGCAGACTTCTGGGGTCCGTTTTGCCGGTGTTTTTGTTTAGGCGAGTCATAAAGGTATGCAAACGTGTAAACGGTTTAAACGAGGAAAAATAACAAACAAACAAAAAACATGTATACATATGTAGCTATTTTCCATCTGGCAGCTCTTCTTAAGCCTTAAAGGTGCTGAACTCCAGGTGGGGATACACATTTTGAAATGTTGAAACTTCTGCAAATATTGCTAATTGTGAAAACAAAGTAAATAATAAATAGTTCAAAACTATTTTGGCAGTAAATGTTGAAAAGATTTCAATCGAAAGTCATGGCTTACTGGGTATGTCTACCAAATACAGATATAGCAAAAACAATCAATATTTAAATGTTTATTGTACTGGAAAGGGAAATATTTACTCTAATTGTATCCAAGAACTATGATTTTAATATTTCAAGACAACTTTTGAACAGTTTTAAAACTTTGACAAAACTATCTTTATTTTGGAGTTCAGCACCTTTAGAAATAAAATGTAAAATGGCGAAATGTTGTGTAAAGGTCGTACGACTTACTTGTCCATATTATATCCAGAAATATCTGCATTTGGACAACCAACGACGAATCCCAGTCCAGATTTGATGGCATTCAATATGTAGATTACCATTATAAACCTAAGACATGCTACCGGGGAAAGTTTTAGTTTCGTGACAAGGATTCCACCAAGGAAACTTCCTACAGCCGCGGCAATAACAATACCAGTACCTACAATAATGTATTACAGAAATATCCTAAATCAATCTATGACAACCTTTTTATTCATTGAAATAAAAAAATATTATTTTGACTGGTGCCAGTACTCTTCCAGAAATCTGATAAACATTTATATGGTAAGGAAGTCAGTTGCACTTGATTTTTTTTGTGTGTAGAGTGCTGATACCAGAAGGTCAGAAATTACTTGAGTATGTTATCTGGCTGCTGGCACATAACTGAAATACTGTTTAAAATAATTGAGCTGTTCCACGAGAAAACCAACAGTGTAGACTCTGCGTAAAGTATCGACCCGGATCAGCATAAGCATGCCGAACAGGCTAACCCGGACAGACACGTTTCGCCTCCTGTGAATTTATCGTTTCAGGAATCATTAGCCTACTCTTTACCTCTATCCCCCTAAAACGGAATGTGTTGGCCCGGATTAGCCTGCGCTAATCTTTGTCGATATGTTATGCAGAGTCCATAATGTTGGTTTTCTCATTGAACGGCTCAATTATATTCTTACCCCCATTAATTGAGCCCCTGTCTACTCTATAGCAAAACTCTCTCCTTGGTGTTTTGGCGTTTTCAACATTATTTCAGTTCTATCACGGTGACATTTCACCTATTCGTGATCCCTTAGCAAACAAACCAGTACTAGACTAGGAAATGTGCCCTGCCCATGGACACTCTACAATGACCGCCGTGACGGCGGATCGAACCCGGGACGCCTGGTTGAAAATCCCCGAGACTTACCTACTTCTATATCAAACACACATTTAAAGAAATGTAATAAAATGGATGTACTGCTATTGACAATTGTTTAGTAATCAAATTCATAAACATTCAGAAACTATCCATTGCCAGAGTATGTCTTCACATACGGAGTCCATGTATATACTTATATATCTCCAAATATCTTAAGTCAAATTTATTCATTTGGGCAGCAGCATCCCCCCCCCCCCCCCCCCACCTCAACTCAAGAAAACAAAGAACATAATAAAGTATTTGCAACTATTGAATATCAAAATTAATCTTCACAGTGGGACAATCAGTCACAAAAACTATCAAGAAACACCTGATGAACTTTGTAAATGTGGATCACATGGCGTTGATGCACAGACCAGATCCGTATCTACATGTTCAACCGTTTACCTGAAAGTCTATGTTGGAGTCGATTGCTTTGAAAGTATTATATATTAGAGAAAGTATGACAACATCTGTACAAATATCTGATATCTTATACACGGGTGATTACAATTTAAGAAAAATGAGAAATTGTTCACCATGAGCACGGATCCGAAGTAGCCGAATAGTTAGCGTTTGGGATTAGAAACCGGGCGTCACAGGTTCGACCCTTGCTCTGGGTGAGTATGATGGAGTGCTCTTGGGTAAGGCATATTTCCTAGCCTCGAACCTGTGCGATTACCTGGGAATTATGGACAAGTGTTATTGTTAACTGAATGGTGAGAAAAGGCGTTAAGCTCCAAAATAATACAAAATAAGTAATTTATTACTTTTTTTTCATTTTCTAATTAGAATTTCAAAATTCGTCTCCATTAGCGTCACGAAATGTTTTCTGTATCAGAGGACGGATTTTACATGCCCTAAGGTCGCTACCCTGGAAACGACCTATTTGAGGTCGTTATCCTATATAACGACCTGTTTGGGGTCGGTATCGTGTATAACGACCTATTTGAGGTCAGTACTCTGTATAACGACCTGTTTGAGGTCGGTACCCTGTATAACGACCTGTTTGAGGTCGGTACCTTGTAGCACGACCTGTTTGAGCTCGCTACCCTATATAACGACCTGTTTGAGGTCGGTATCTTGTATAACGACCTGTTTGAGGTCAGTACCCTGTAGAACGACCTGTTTGAGGTCGGTACCTTGTAGCACGACCTGTTGAGGTCGGTACCCTATATAACGACCTGTTTGAGGTCGGTACCCTGTATACGACCCGTTTGAGGTCAGTACCATGTAGAACGACCTGTTTGATGTCGGTACCTTGTAACACGACCTGTTTGAGGTCGGTACCCTGTATGACGACCTGTTTGAGGTCGGTACCCTGTATAACGACCTGTTTGAGTTCAGTACCCTGTTTAACGACGACCTGTTTGATGTCGGTACCTTGTAGAACGACCTGTTTGAGGTCGGTACCTTGTAGCACGACCTGTTTACGATCGGTACCATGTATAACGACCTATTTGAGGTCGGTACCCTGTATAACGACCTGTTTGAGGTCGGTACCCTGTATAACGACCTGTTTGAGGTCGGTACCCTGTATAACGACCTGTTTGAGGTTGGTACCCTGTAGAACGACCTGTTTGAGGTAGGTACCTTGTAGCACGATATGTTTGATGCTTACCCATAAGGATGTTGGCTTTCCACGCCGGAATGAAAAACTGTGTTTCAAAATATTTTGCATAGAACGTAGCAACTCCGGAAAATGCGATGCTCTGTAATAAGTTGTTAACTTGTATGGGAAAATAGACCGGGTTAGTTAACAATCTCTTCATAGCCTTGATGAATCCTGAAAATATAGATGCCAAGTGTGTGCTGTTTCGGTGTAAGAGCGAGATGTGTATTTCAACTTAGTGAACACCAAACGTGTTATTATCACTCACGGTACATTTCTTCCGTTGTTCACTAATGGAAGATAGATTAATTATTGGAATTTATCATAATAAAATATAATTCTCTCATCCAATAAGGCCGTCTTCAGGATTTAAAGCATGATTTTGTGTCCATCTTGGAAAAGAGAAAAACAGAAAATCTTGAGACTTTATTTGTAAATCCTGAAAAAGACTTAGACAAGAGAATGTGTTTTCTGTTTATTAATGTACATATTTAATTCCATACGACATAGTTCTTTCAAATAAAGGTAACATGTATCGTTCAACTTGCACGGCTGGACATTCTTTTATTTTATTTTATTGGAGTCCATTTTGTCTCACTTGGAACCTTCAACTGTGAACTACGATACCGGTATTCTATTGAAAGATACAAAGCGATGTTCATTATTCTTATTTGTTTCTGGATGTACAAGATCTGAATCATTTACTGGTAAAATGATATGGTATGATGCTTATTTTATAATAAATAGACGGACTGCATCAGATGTAAGATGTAAGGTGAAAACGTAGACATTAATCGGAAAATAACTGCCAGTCTATTTATAAAGGCTTCATATGCTTTGTGTACTTCGAGGGCGTATACCAACTACACACATGAGCTACGAAGAAACATTACTTGTCAAATTGCGAGTTGTCGAGATTAAATTTTAGGACAACTAGTTAAAATAAATTTTTCGAATCTTCAAAGTCAAATATTTAGTGCGACAAAAGCTAAATTATAGGCCTTAAGTCAAGTTGCTATGTCAATGGCGGAAACAGGATTCCGTAATAAAGACCTCAAATCGCTAGACGCAACTGATATGTAGGACTTGGTCGTGCAGTGGTAGAGAGTCGGCACCTCGGATCAAAGATTCCGGATTCGAAACCCGTCAAGAACTGGACGCCGTGATATGACTGATCAAATGTTGAAAATGGCTATAAACCCCCATTAAAATAATCAGTCATATATAGACATATATGTACCTTTAGCATTAGTTGTTGGGATGCCATCACGTTTCTTTGACTGACTGATGGGTTTGGGTTTCATACGTCTAGGGAACAGGACCAGTGGTGTAGTTATCACGATGGTTAGCAGTCCAAACACCAGAAATCCGAGCCACCAAGCTCCAATCCATGCTGGATGCCTCGGCGATAAGGGCACATCTTAGGGAAACAATACATTTAACAGAAGATTTGAAAAGGGGAAGAAAATCGGTCTCTTCTCCAAAATGTCTCTCTTATTACTCCACCAAACCTTATGTTGTAGGTTATCAAACGAATCTTTTCATCGGGGCGATTCTTTTTAGGACCCACAAAATAGGGTTTGAATCGCCATTAAGGAATTCAGAACATGGAAAATGTGCATTATCTACAGCTCTGATTAAACTTTCCACACGTACAATTTCTCCTTTTGCTTCAATGTTTTATAATGTCAGCTCAAAATGCGTTTGCAACTGGAAAGGGTTTAAAGCAAGAACATTATTTATATGACGTGTACAGCATAATGCATCATGTTTATAAACATATGAGGCTGTCCTAAGTAAAGATCCAGATCAGACATGGGCGATTGGCAGGTTGATTGGGATGTATACTGTTCGTAAAGACCAGGTTGTACCATTTGCATTGACAGGCTCACATGCAATCAACCCGAAAATGTTGATAAAGAACATTAACCATTTCAGCGCCGAATTGTTTAAAGTAGACTCTTCCATGTTCAAAATCTGGCGTCTTTATTTCTCATGTTATAAAAGTTTGGACTATTTTGATAACGAAAAGGCAAACAATGCTGATTTCAGGTGAGACAGCTCGTTGAAAGCTGACTCACCTGAATCAGTATTTTTTGCAAAAACATCAATATTGCCTTTGGCGCTGAAAGAGTTAAATGATATTTAATGAGTGTTTATTTATTATCACTTTTATTAAACGAGTGTACTAAGATGATATGCCGCGAGCCTTGGCGAGCTTAGTTAACGAATTTAATTAAAGTGATAATAAATAAACACGAAAGAGATATTCTTTTCATCACATAAAGTGATTTATGAGGCGTATTTCGAAACAAGGGTAGAGGTAGAGAGTAAGGATCCCTGAAACAATAAATCCACATGAGGCAAAAAGTGTCTATCCGGGTAAACCTGCGCGGCATGCTTAAGCTGATCCGGGTCGATACATTACGCAGAGTCTATAATGTTGTTTTTTCTCGCGGGACGGCTCATTCATTATTACAATGTATCACACACTTTAAAGTTCATTCATTCAGAAGATAATAATACATAAGATGTAAGATGAATATAACTTTCCCCCAAATGACAAGCAGACGACAGAAAAGTAATGAAAAGCTCGATATAAATCATTTAATAGAGTTCGAAATATTCTGCAAAAGAGGAAATTGAAAATTCTTTCCATTTACCACAATATTTTCAATTGTCATTTGTTGAAGTTGTGACTGCATGTGGATAAAGAATGAAACAAAATATAAGCAACGTTTTTCTATTAACGTGGAATAGCTGGTGCTGCTAGAGATTTGAGCCGTACCACGAGAAAACAAACATTGTAGACTCGGTTCGACCCCGATCAGCATAAGCATGCCGCGCAGGCTAACCCGGACAGACACCTTTCGTCTCATGTTGATTTTCTGTTTCAGAATAATTACTCTTTAACTCTTTACATCTATCCTCAGACGGAATGTGTCGGTCCGGTATAGCCTGCGCGAACTGTGCAGGCTGATCTGGGTCGGTACATTACGCAGAGTCCATAATGTTGGTTATCTCGTGGAACGGCTCATTTTCTTTTTAATTATCATTGCTCATGACTATAATCAGTTTAGAGCATCGCATGATATAACATGAGAATTATTTGAAAGACGCCTACCTTCGAGGGTAACATACACGCGGCTAAAATAACTTCCAATTGTGAAAGCCAACGCTGGTCCAAATATCGCCAATCCAAAAACGATGCCTACAAATAACAACATGCACTGTGTTAACATATCAATGGTTAACGCCACAGCAAAATCAACCGCAGGAAAGTTGATTCCAGAAATATCAAGATTAGTGTGCGCTTGGTGCGCAGTTTGATCAGGATCTACTTTGTTCGCCATCCAGCTGTTTAATAATAGTCCTCAGGGGCGTAGCTTTGCAATAATCAATGTGTCGGCCGTCTCGTGAGAAAATCAACATTGTGGACTCAGCGTAAAGTATCGACCCGGGTCAGCCTAAGCATGCCACACAGGCCTACCCGGATAGACACTTTTCGCCTCCTGTGGATTTTCTGTTTCAGGAATCACTACTCTATACATATATCCCCTAAGACGGAATGTGTCGGCCGGATCAGTCTGCGCGGACATGCAGGCTGATCTGGTTGATACATTACGCACATGTGTATCGCCGCAGCTTCATTTTGGGGCATTTTGAGAAAAAAATGTGTAGGCAGGTTCCTACCGTGCCTATAGGGAGCTACGCCCCTGCTACTGAAACATCCCGGGAACGGTCATGACCACATACAATACAATCTGATGAAAATGGTCATTAATTGACATACTCTGTGACCTCTTGAAACAGGTTCATAGTTGGAACTGCAGTGTTTCATTAATCATCACAACTGATCAAAAATAATTGAAATGTTGAATGTAATTTATACTCGTAATTACATATACATGTACATATATATATGAATATAGAAAGGATACAATAATCTAAATATGTGAGTTCTGTAACCTCAGCTTTGTTTCTACAATGTTAATGAACCATTTCCGAAATACAGACTTTATAAATAAGAATCAACATTATATCATTTCAACATTTCCATTATGTAACTGTACTTATTTATATGTTCATGGGATTTTCATACTTTCATTAATCAAATTTAATAATGACACTATTTATTTAATCTTTACTCACATCCTTTATCTATAAGACTTTAACCTTTAAATTGTAGTTCGCTTGTCATATCATAATGTATAATAATAGTGACTAATTGGTCCGTCGGACCGGATGTATTTATTCATATGTATTTGTATATATATGTATTGAATTCATTTGTACACATGTCACTGAAATAACTGATTGACTTACTTACTTACAGACGCTTGCTAACGCCTCTGCAGCAGACACACTTTTGAAAACATTATAATGAAAAAAAAAATCCTTTTGCCACAATGTTTTCAACGTTATTCAATAATTGGTCTTTCATTCATAGCGAGTTTCCAAATGTATGCGTAATTTTTTTCAAAGTCGTCTGCTGCAGATTAGTTGTGTATGGAAAAGGGTTAATTGAGCAATGTTTATATTACAGGAAAAACCTACCTTTGTGTTTTTACAACACATCGAAGTACAGGTAGACCTGCACAGCAAGGCCTTTCATCCGAATTTACTCTTTTGCCAGACATGTGATAAAACGTTCACTCATACACCAAATTTGCAGCAGACGACTTTGAAAGCATTTAGTCAAAACTATGAATTCTTTATAGGTAAATTAACAATTATTAAACAAAGATGAAAACATAGTGATAACCAGGTGAAATTGCTCATTATGAGCTCATTATGAGCAATTCCTGTTTTTGTGGGGGGGGGGTCCACAATTCAGAGCGCACTCAGACTTCCGGAATCGAACCAGGGACCTTTTGGTCAAACCCCACACGATTTTATAAATATATTTTTATACCGGTTAATGACATTTTAAGAAGAAAGTCGAACATCAGAATATTTACCTTTTGCCCTACATGTTCACGAGACAAAATTTGCAAAGTTCTTTCACAAAGTGTAAACAAGCGAAATAAGAATACTCGAACATAGCTTTACACTTCACTAGAGGAAATGCGTAATTGTACAGTATTTGTCAAGCCCGTGCAAATATTTGGAAATAACAAGCGAAATACAAACCCAAATACATAGGTGTGTTCTTTTTCTTTCCATTATCCTCTAGGTATGTTGTGAGGAAAGGGGATCGAGGAGCCTTGCCAACACCTTGCAGAACCATTCCTTGTTAAATAAAGTTATTTTTCATTAGATCAATTCATTCATATATTATCTAAACGAAGAAGGATTCCTGCAAATACTGCAAAATTTATACAAAAACAACCACCTGTAGCAAAGCGTTTTTGAAAGTGATCTATTTATGTTACAGTGCATGCAACATGCCTTTAGTCATGTTGTGTAAACAGTGTATAGCCTGATCTACATCGTTCACATATCACTTATATTAGCCTCCTAGAAGCTTCTCTGAACTTGTGTAGATTCTGATATGATTGCGTTGATGGACAGGCTGATCTGAACATTCACTGCACAGAAATGCCAATGTATACATGTTCTTCTACACTGGCTCATACGTCACGTTTTATAGTATGTACACACGTATTGTCAAACGACATTAGTACAGGTTACGCCTCCGTGTTGTTGTGGAAGAGCGTCCGCCTCGGGTGCGGCAAGTCGCTGATTCGATACCCGGCCAGGTCATACCAAATGTGGGATAAGCATTTCGACGGACGCGCTTGTGCAGTAGTAATGGTAACTTACCCATGTAACGTCGTGTTATTACTGAAACAATGCTGAAAGCTGCGTTAAACACCGGCAAATCAATTATTATATACATGCACACAATCTTATTTTCTATTTATATATAAATACAATCACACAGAGAGAGAGAGAGAGAGAGAGAGAGAGAGAGAGAGAGAGAGAGAGAGAGAGAGAGAGAGAGAGAGAGAGAGAGAGAGAGAGAGAGAAACAGACAGACAGACAGACAGACATACAGAGAGAGAGATAGATAGACAGACAGACAGACAGACAGACAGACAGAGACAGAGAGAGAGACACACACACACACACACACACACACACACACACACACACACCACACACAAATTGCATATGTTTTCAAAGTATTTCACTTCATATTTGTTTTTATAGGGGAAGGGGAAAGGAAAGAAGAGCTACAATCAAAACAGAGAACAATTAGAGAACAAGTAATTTCTTTGTTTTACCTTAAATAAGAGGATCGAACTGACTTTCGGTGATTAGGAAAAATTCCATAATCCACGTTACATATCCAATGTCATTTAAAGCCGACCAAAATCCTTCGCTTTGCGTATATTTGATCTGAAGACAACCTATAAAAGGTCGTCTTGAATGGCACCAGATACTTTAATGTATTCATGAGCAGGCGCCCTTTTTTCTGTCCAATGAAATTGCACAATACAACCGTGCAACGATCGGTTCTGTTATCAAAATGGTTACTATAGATTTGGAATACTCGGCCATTGCTGCCTTTTTATCTCTTTTATTTTAATATATGGGTTAAACCTCTGTTGATACCTAATTTTGCAGGCGATGATTTTGCAGGCGACGATTTGATTGGCTGACGCAAATGCCAGTCTAAGACAAAATTCAAAAGTCAGTAATCAGACGCTGTTGCGACGAAGGTTTGGTCTGATATTAATGAAATTGTGTATTATCTAACCTGGAATTACGTCATGTACATGGAATCTAAAACTTGTGGGCTATTTTTTATTTTTCAGATCTTTAAAATGACCTATGCAGATACTTACCTACAGCAATCAAAGCAATGGCGACTTTAGTGTACTGATTCGGTTTTCCAACTCCATATTCATCTGTGTCTAGTGCGTCGCACGATGAAGAGTTAAAGACGAGTCTACTTGAAGCGTCCATATTTATCTCGTGGCACATTGGAATATTTGTTTTCAAAGCATCGTACGAACTGTTTACGTCATTGACGGAGGTGTCCGCGAACAATTCACGTGACTGACGTAACACAAAGTCACGTGATATGAAGTATGGAATAGCACATATAAACCCCGCCAATCCGTAGAGCATCGAACTCAAACATATGATCCTTGGAATGTGAACTTTCCTCGCTACGTAACTGAAAAACATCGTTGTGAGTAGAAACCCGAAGTCATTGCAACTGAGCAGCAGGCCAGACTGCGCACTGCTGAGTCCAAACTGCTTCTCAATGGCCGTGATCTGTGAGCCGACATAAATGCCGAGAATGGAAGTGAACAAAGCACTGATGCTGTACACGCCAGTGAACGTTCCCATTCGAACACAACACTGTAAAAAGTCGGGTTTACAAGGACCAACACCGCAACGCATATCGCTGTCATCATTCGAAACTCTAGAAGTGTCTTTTCGTGCCATCTCTGATTTTGTTCATTTCCTGTAAAGAGTTTAAAACTGGTTATTAATATTGACTTGCATTTCCTCTCTTCAGATGTTTAAACCTTTTCCAACATAAACAAGACGAATTTTGATGCTAAGCATCAAAGACGCCGCGCATGATTTTAAAGCATGAATTAAAGGGAAGCAGATGCAGTTCAATACATTTAAATAACCTGTGCAAAAGGAAAAAAAAATATTTTGAACAAGAAGGTCAAATGTACCTTTATCTTAAACAAGAAGGCCAAGATGTTCCTTTATTGCTCACCTGGATACCATAGTCTATAATAAAATGTTATCAAGAGCAAAAAGGATCCATTTTGACATAGGTATTATACGCGTTATATGCTACGATCTATGTGATATTCAGCATGTAAAGTTTAGTCGTGAAATGACAAGTTAAGTCTTCAAACCATTTGGTTTATCGTTTGCTTAACATTGACTGCAACAATAAAATGTCATACAAGTTGAAGTTTCTTAATTTTAAATCTGCTCTAACTAGATCAATTAGATAACCAAAAAACATAGATACTGGAATATTAACAGATATTAACTTAAGTGTTAATGCCTCTAGTTATAAGTTAAGTGTGACACAAGCTTTGGAAGGAGAGAGGGAAGTCTATTCTCATTCCAGTTGAGCAGAAGTATGATAACAAAAAACGAGAGTATATTAATAAAAAATACAAATAATTCTAAGTTTAAAGATATTTAATATCAAAATTAAGCATTTATGAAATTAAAAGTTCTCATGTATAATCGACATATAGCAAGAATACAATGGTCTGAATGAACAACTGTATGGGGAGGAACGTTTTAAGTTTAGTTATACAACAAAAATAAATAGGAAAAAACATCACCCGAATCTTTTTTCTGAGCTCGTCAGAGCAGTAAACCAAACAATTTAAAAAGCTTAGCCTAGTGAACTCCGTAAACCAAGTCATAAAAAAAGCTTAGCCTAGTTAGTTGGGGAACAGTTATTAAAAACAATTTAAATTTGTCTAAAGTTTTGTAACAACGGTAAAAGATGTACATATTTTGTATCTTGTTGTTTCTTAAATCAGTTAATACAATTTATTCAATCATAAAGGCTGTTTTTTCAAACATATTACAGAGTTTTTCTTTACAATAATATGTGTTGGTTGCTCCCTTTTCGATTACGTCACCCCATGGTATAAAATTAAAACCCATCCCACACTGACGCCGCGTCAACAAACCTGCAGCAGACGACTTTCAAAACATCTAGATACAAATATGTAAAGTCTATAAATGAGGTAACACTTATTGAATAAAGTTGAAAATATTGTTGCTCATGATGTGTAATCTTTCCTTTTGCCACATTGGTTTCAAATGTCGTCTGCTGCAGATGCGTCAAAATGATTATGCAAGTGGAAAAGGATTAAGCATCAGCCACGAAAGGAAAAATTGGTTGTCCTGTTGCCCCTGTAAGCAGTAAATTATACGAGGGAGCTTTAGCATGGGTACAGTCTCACATGAGTCTTTATTGTCCGTCTGTACTAAAAACGAGTCACAGGTGTTTCTTTGACCGAGCAACACGAGTTTGAATCAACTACTCTCACGTCAGTACAGTCTTTATGTTATGCCAAACTGGAGATGTAACAAGATTCAATTTTTTTCTGACGCAGTTCATATATGAGCCGCGTATGGCGATGTTGGGTTTTAATGCGTCTGCTCGCAGTGCACACTCGCCAGTGAGGGCGATGTTGGGTTTTAATGCGTCTGATCGCAGTGCACACTCGCCAGTGAGGGCGATGTTGGGTTTTAATGCGTCTGATTGTAGTGCACACTCGCCAGTGAGGGTAATGTTGGGTTTTAATGGGTCTGATTACAGTGCACACTCGCCAGTGAGGGCGATGTTTGGTTTTAATGCGTCTGATTGCAGTGCACACTCGCCAGTGAGGGCGATGTTGGGTTTTAATGCGTCTGATTGCAGTGCACACTCGCCAGTGAGGGCGATGTTTGGTTTTAATGCGTCTGATAGCAGTGTACACTCCGCAGTAAGGGTGATGTTGGGTTTTAATGCGTCTGATTCCAGTGCACACTCGCCAGAGAGGGCTATGTTGGGTTTTAATGCGTCTGATTGCAGTACACACTCGCCAGTGATGGTGCTGTTGGGTTTTAATGCGTCTGATTGCAGTGCACACTCGCCAGTGAGGGCGATGTTGGGTTTTAATGCGTCTGATTGCAGGACACACTCGCCAGTGATGGTGCTGTTGGGTTTTAATGCGTCTGATTGCAGTGCACACTCGCCAGTGAGGGCAATGATGGTTTTAATGCGTCTGATTGCAGTGCACACTCGCCAGTGAGGGCGATGTTGGTTTTTAATGCGTCTGATTGCAGTGCACACTCGCCAGTGAGGGCGATGTTGGTTTTTAATGCGTCTGATTGCAGTGCACACTCGCCAGTGAGGGCGATGTTGGGTTTTAATGCGTCTGATCGCAGTGCACACTCGCCAGTGAGGGCGATGTTGGGTTTTAATGCGTCTGATCGCAGTGCACACTCCCTAGTGAGGGCGATGTTTGGTTTTAATGCGTCTGATCGCAGTGCACACTCGCCAGTGAGGGCGATGTTTGGTTTTAATGCGTCTGATAGCAGTGCACACTCCGCAGTAAGGGCGATGTTGGGTTTTAATGCGTCTGATTCCAGTGCACACTCGTCAGTGAGGGCTATGTTGGGTTTTAATGCGTCTGATTGCAGTACACACTCGCCAGTGAGGGTGATGTTGGGTTTTAATGCGTCTGATTGCAGTGCACACTCGCCAGTGAGGGCGATGTTGGTTTTAATGCGTCTGATTGCAGTGCACACTCGCCAGTGAGGGCGATGTTGGTTTTTAATGCGTCTGATTGCAGTGCACACTCGCCAGTGAGGGCGATGTTGGTTTTTAATGCGTCTGATCGCAGTGCACACTCCCCAGTGAGGGCGATGTTGGTTTTAATGCGTCTGACCGCAGTGCACACTCCCCAGTGAGGGCGATGTTGGGTTTTAATGCGTCTGATTGCAGTGCACACTCGCCAGTGAGGGCGATGTTGGTTTTAATGCGTCTGATTGCAGTGCACACTCGCCAGTGAGGGCGATGTTGGTTTTTAATGCGTCTGATTGCAGTGCACACTCGCCAGTGAGGGCGATGTTGGTTTTTAATGCGTCTGATCGCAGTGCACACTCCCCAGTGAGGGCGATGTTGGTTTTAATGCGTCTGACCGCAGTGCACACTCCCCAGTGAGGGCGATGTTGGGTTTTAATGCGTCTGATTGCAGTGCACACTCGCCAGTGAGGGCGATGTTGGGTTTTAATGCGTCTGATTGCAGTGCACACTCGCCAGTGAGGGCGATGTTGGGTTTTAATGCGTCTGATTGCAGTGCACACTCGCCAGTGAGAGCGATGTTGGGTTTTAATGCGTCTGATTGCAGTGCACACTCGCCAGTGAGGGCGATGTTGGGTTTTAATGCGTCTGATTGCAGTGCACACTCGCCAGTGAGGGCGATGTTGGTTTTTAATGCGTCTGATTGCAGTGCACACTCGCCAGTGAGGGCGATGTTGGTTTTTAATGCGTCTGATTGCAGTGCACACTCGCCAGTGAGGGCGATGTTGGGTTTTAATGCGTCTGATTGCAGTGCACACTCGCCAGTGAGGGCGATGTTGGGTTTTAATGCGTCTGATCGTAGTGCACACTCCCCAGTGAGGGCGATGTTGGTTTTAATGCGTCTGACCGCAGTGCACACTCCCCAGTGAGGGCGATGTTGGGTTTTAATGCGTCTGATTGCAGTGCACACTCGCCAGTGAGGGCGATGTTGGGTTTTAATGCGTCTGATTGCAGTGCACACTCGCCAGTGAGGGCGATGTTGGGTTTTAATGCGTCTGATTGCAGTGCACACTCGCCAGTGAGGGCGATGTTGGGTTTTAATGCGTCTGATTGCAGTGCACACTCGCCAGTGAGGGCGATGTTGGGTTTTAATGCGTCTGATTGCAGTGCACACTCGCCAGTGAGGGCGATGTTGGGTTTTAATGCGTCTGATTGCAGTGCACACTCGCCAGTGAGGGCAATGTTTGGTTTTAATGCGACTGATTGCAGTGCACACTCCCCTGTAAGTCTGTGGATCCACACTGTCTCACTCGAGTCCACCTTTACGATATCAAGACCTAGTTGTTTCTTTGTTGGATTGTTAGGGTTTTTCAAAGTCTCGGAAAAGTCCCTAGAAATATTCCATATCTGATTCTCAAAAAGGTAATTGCTGTTAACCCGCTTTCCGGATGTAAATTGATGTTTACCCCTTTGATTGGTCAATCAGGTTTTCAAAAAACGTTGCAAAAGCAGTATTTGGTTAAAACGAGCAATTTCTTCCGGCCTCTCCCCACGATGTTTTCAAAACAGTATCACAAACACATCAAAATAAGTATAATCAATTCCAATTTTTTCCTAAAAATTAAAAACAGATAAAACTCAATTTCCATATCGGGTAAGTGCTATTTTTTATTTATTAATTCGGGATAATATAAATCCCGCGAAAGCTTGGAATGGTGGATCATATGGGCATCTTATCACCATCTCTACGGTTGACTCCTCACTGATTTATGCTATATATCCTAAACTCCTGTGACTTAATGGAAGTGCTTCTCTCTTAATTATATATAAGTAGATGTATTGAGGAATTTTTCTATTTTCTTTTTTGTTCTTTTTATTATTTTTTATTTACCTATCTTGAATTGTAAACATTCGGTTTTGGTGTATATTTCATGTTTATTGTAATTGGTACAATTGTACTTTTTTGTATTGTATATTCGACTAGAAACTTTGTAGTTTACGTCAATAAAATATTGTCATTGTCATTGTCCTATACTTCTGTGTTTACTTTACCTATTTCTTTGGACAAAGTATGGTCAGTAAACAGCATATTATCCTTAGCGCAGAATAGCTTTTGGTTAATATATTTCACTTAAAATAGAAGGTAAAACTTTTAAAAAAAGGCGAAAGGAAAATCTATCGTCTTTTATTGATTGATTATTTGGTGTTTTACGCCGCTTTCAATAATTTTAGTCATACAACGGCGTTTGTTTTGTAAGTTAATGGTCTATTAATCCTGGCACCAGCCAGTCAGTCGCACTACAAACCCAGCAACCCTGAGCAACAAGGCAGGCAGCCATTACTACAATTTTTAAAGTATTTTTTATGACACGGTCGGGGATCGAACCCGCGACCTCCCATACCCGAGGGAGACGCTCTACATTAACACCACCGATGTGGTATCTATTTTCTTAGAGGTGAGGTAACACTTTTTTACGTCCATGTGTTGTTAAAGTGATGTCACGTAAGTCTTCCTCCAAACAAGGAGAATATTGTTGGGGGTTTTACGCCGTTTTCAACATTATTTCAGTTATATATTACGACAACAAATTACTTACTCCTGATACACCATGGATAAACAAACCAGTACCGGGCTAGACAATTTGCATAGCGCAGAGAGAATAAGTGCGACGAAAACTATAATATACATAAAGGAAATGTTCGATTATACAGCACACTATGAAAACCTCTTTGGAGAATATTGAAAAAGTGTTTAAAAACAATGTTTTAAAATCATAAATTACTCATTATTCTAACTGATTTGTTCATTTTGCCAAAACAGTGTCATCTGCTGCAGACGCGTCAAAATCCCTCTGCCTGTGGGGGAGGGTTAACCCTTTCCCACATACAGCAAATTCGCAGCAGACGACATTGAAAATATACCCGCAAAAATATGGAAATATTCTTTAAATGGAAGTATAATCATCAAATAGAGTTGAAAACATTCTAGAAAATTGCTACTCATGTGCGATTTCTCCATTTGCCTGAATATTTTCAAAGGTTGTCTGCTGCAAATGCGTCAAAAAGCGTCTATATGTAGGGTAGGGCAGGGTTAAATAGACAACAGATGATGTATACTTACATAGCAAACATCCTCAATTTTACGTCCACACTCGTTTTCTAAACAAAAATAATACACACGAGGTAAGTCTGTCCTAGATAATACCCATAAAGTCCACACTTTCGTCCCTTAACCTTACAATCATGCATTCATCAAACATGCAACTATAAGTTAAACAGTTAAAGAAAGGTATCCATTTCTCGATTGCGGAAATATCTACTCTTCTCACTAAGTGTGTATGATACAGGAGAGTTTGTACATGTACGAATACATTGAATTTATTTATAATAAAATTCGACCAGTTATGTCAGACAATGTTCATGGTTTAATAAAAGTACCCTATTTACTTTAAGCTATTGTGTTAATGTATGTAAACTCCATCATTTCTTTATCATGTTTAACCGGTTATCTTAAGATGTCTAGACCTTGATTTGAACCGATTTTGATTTTGTTGTTTAATTAGGGATTAACGCCGTTTCTAACAGTATTACAGTTGGGTTATATCACGGCGACAGTTCACTTATACATGATCACTGGGTACACAAACTAGTTCTAGGGTAGGCAATGTGCCTTGTCGCAGAGCTCCCCACCATGACCACAGCGCCACGACCGAACTCGGTTCCAAATCCCCCAATCCCCGACGCTAACCACTAGGCCACGGCGGATTCCTGATGTGAGCAGATACGGGTCATTGTATGGCATATTCGCTCAGTATATACTCAGGTGAGCCACCGAACACACACATGCTGTTTTCACTGTCCGGCTCTATGGTATACGCAACTTCTGACAAATACTACAGGTGTAGCCCCCACCAATCGCATACCAATGTAACTTTAACCATTTCCCACATGCAGTCGCGTATGCAGACTACGTTTTTAAAAACATAATGGCAAAAGGAGATATTGGTCACATTTTGACACAATGTTTTCTACTCTAATTATGAACAATTGTTTGGTCATTTATAGAGAGTTTCCATATTATTGCCAATATGTTTTTTCAAAGTCGTCTGTTGTATATTTGTTCTATGTGTGAAAAGGGTACAACCTTGCCAAACCGGAGGGTCAATATGACCCCAACTCCTGTGATGAGCGAGTTCTGCATTTAGGATTTATCCACACAAACGGCGCGAAGTACTTGTTTAGTCTCCGGGAAGCAGACATTGGGCGTGATTTATGTAAGCTGAACTCATGTTTCGCAATCGATGTTTTACTTTTACCACATGCAGGGGGCAGTTTGAAGCAGCAAACGACTTAGGAAAATGTAAGACTATGGAAACTATCTATAAATGTCAGTATGATGTTTAAATAGAATCGAAAATATAGATCTGATACCGCCCAACACAGGTCGACTCAGACTGACCCTTGCTTGTTAAATCGGTCGGTTTAAAACAGGTAAGATAACCCATATACATTGTACATATCGGAGATGGGGAAGCGGGGGTTGCCGGGTGCTCCGACTGTAAATAACCGAGCGTTGGTTTGTATCGTGCGATTTCATTTAACAACATGTGCTCATGAGTATGCAAGGTCAATTCGAGATGACCTTTTATTCGGTATAGTCAGATACGTACAGTGAAGTACTTTGGTCCAATTTTAATGAGGTTGCTGTTTACCTAGTATGAAAGTTTAATAGAGTCGTCTGCTTCACGTACATATTAGGAACAACATGTTAGAGTTTAATAGAGTCGTCTGCTTCACGTACATATTAGGAACAACATGTTAGAGTTTAATAGAGTCGTCTGCTTCACGTACATATAAGGAACAACATGTTAGAGTTTAATAGAGTCGTCTGCTTGTACATATTAGGAACAACATTTTAGAGTTTAATAGAGTCGTCTTCTTCACGCCCACATTAGGAACAACATGTTAGAGTTTAATCGAGTCTCCTGCTTCACGTACATTTAATGAAAAGCATTTTAGAGTTTAACTAATCAGTGGTGGTCAAGGAAACCAAGTTATTACAAGTGTGGAGAAAGAGATATCATGTGCATTGTTATCACATGACAATGCTTGTATCCGATCGTATATACCTATTACGTATTTCTTTATATGTCACATGTGTAATATAACATGATCGAATCACTATATTTGTATTCATCCGCGAATGTTCACAAAATAGCTGAGAACGTGTATCCGGTAACATAAACGCCACGATAGATGGACGAGGTAAAGGGACCATTAGCGGTCATAAAAATATTTTTGTGTGTGATAAGTTTATTAAGTATTACATATTTGACCTATTTTCAGACAGCGAAAAACCGATTTTCTTTTTGTGTTAAAGAATCTGACATTCGTTGTCATGTCATACATTGTTATTATACTCATCCATAAAGTTGTTATTAAGTTCGCCAGAGGCTCGTTTAATAACAAATGTCTTGAACTCGTAAACTTTATAAGAAATGACAACTCATGTCAGATCCTATATATCTAAGGATTCAAATGGTTACTGCTGCTTTACCAAAGCGTTCTTGAAACCTTCTATGATAAATCGTGGAAGGCAAAGCTACGCCAGACTGACCGAACTGATTCCACACTTGGTCGAAAATGCCTTACCCCCTCCCCACATATAGACGCTTTTTAAGGATAAATAGCACAATGTTAGTTTTTTTGCGGGACGGCTCAAATACTGTTGAAAGCGTCCTAAAATACCATAGAAACAAACAACAATACACAGAGACACGTGCGCATATGGACCTTTGCATGTCCGGAAGTTTGGTTTTCGTACAAGTTGGCAGAAAATACATAGTTCTCAAGATGGGCAATTTCTTTCATCTTCTCAAAGCTTTCAAAAGTTGTTTGATGCAAAAGTGTCATATGTCGTGGGTAAAGGGTAAATAATTAACACGGTAGCTGTTGGTGTTTAGAAAATAAAGGATTGTTATCAATGACTCTCTTTATCAGTTAGTAGTTGACTGTTGAAGGAATGATTGATTACATAACGATACGTTTAAATACATTCCCAAATGCAGACGCATTCTAACGCATATGCAGCACACGACTTGTAAACACATTGAGGCAAAAGAAGTTATTGCTTATGATGAGCAATTGTACCTATTGCCACAATAGTTTTAATTCATATAACCCTTTCCACATACAACAAATCTGCAGCAGACGACTTTGAAAACAAAGGTGACAAAAACCTAAAAGATCTCCATAAAAGATAGCTTAATTGTTAAGTAAAGTTAAAACTATTGTGGCCAAAGGATAAATTGCTCATCATGAGCAATTTCACCTTTGGTCACAATGTTTTCAAAAGTCGTCTGCTGCTGATATTGCGTCAAAATGCGTCTGCAGATGGGAAAGGGTTAAATAGTGATACGTTCATTTATTGAGATTTTCTATATTTTTGTCTAGACGTTTTCGAAGTCGTCTGCAACAGAATTGCTGTATAAGTGAAAGGGTTTAGAAATTGAAGATTATTATAAATGTTTTGTTTGCATAGGATTACATAAGGATAAACTACGTTAGTAATCCTTTCCCAAATACAGACGCATATCTGTCGCATCGCCAGCAGACGACTTTTGAGAACAATGTGACAAGCAGAGAAATTGCTCATTAGTTATAAGTTGTTCATAATATTTTCACATTGTCAGTACTTAAATTAAGTATAAATTCATTTATAGAGAGTATCCATAGTTTTACCACGATGTTTTCGAAGTTGTCCGCTGCAGATTTGTTTTAAGTGAGAATGGGTTTAGGTATCATTACATAAGGGTAAACTTCAGCTTACTAAGCCGTTTCTTTGATGTATGTCATGTGTTGCCTTTGCAGCTTATGATCTATGAAATTACTGTGAAAACAGTCAGAAATTAACCAAAGCATTGTCTTACAAATTGGTTCACATTGAGACCAATTGGTTTCTAAATATTCCAAGAGAATTGGGATCAAACGCCCTGATAACCAACTTCAGGACCAGAAACTATAAAGGCATACCCTGTGCTCAATTTTCCGATTGGTTAGAAACAACTTAATCCTCAAGATTGACACATTAGAAATCTTATTTGGAGCACGGAGTTCCTTTCTGAGCACATATAACGCGTTTTATAGTTTCGGGGTCTGCAGGAACAGTCTAACCCGTGTTTAAAGACCCACCACGAGAAGAGAACAATCTGGTCTTTGTTCACAAGTGGTCCTTAATTACTGGGTCATTTATGCAGAAATCGGGAAAAAAGTGTGGTTGCTAAAGACATGGAATTGCATAACAAAGGTGGTCTTTGGTATAGGATTGACTGTATATGTATGGCCACGAGAGTAAATCTTATATACATTCCTGGTATGACCTTACGTATAACCTTTACCAAAAACAACCATTATGTAGCAGTCACCATCGAAAACATCTTGTTATAAAGTAGGGAAAATATGTATAATCGAATATAGAATTAATTTTCAGAGCTGAAAACAGTACGACAACAGGAGAAATTGCGCATGGTGAGTATTGTCTCATTTGCTACAATTTTTCGGCGATAGCTGTTTAACCTTAGTTTTGACCTAGATGTTAAACAAATGATCTAGATTGTAGACCAATCAAATGCTGTATTTAATGAATAATGTCGAAGAAATAGAGGAAATGAAACGTTTTGAATGGTTCAAAGTTAAGTTGGCGATCCTACGAGAGGCGCTAATAAAATGAAGTTTTAAAATGAAATGTTCTGCATACTAACCTTTAATTCCTTTTCTTAAGAAATAAATTTCAGTGAAAAAAATCAGTGAAAACGTATGAAATATAATATTTCGGAACAAAATATTAATTATTTTTGAAACATGATAAGTTTTCAGTTATTTATCATCAATTGAAACGTATACACCTTTTGGAAGCCTCGCGTAATCTTTAGTCATGTGACGTATTCTCGGCCTTGATAATCTTTTTATAGAAACTGAAGCTGGATGGAAATGGCCGATTAGCCTTTGGTAAACACATAGATTATTGTTATGATTTAGTAGTTGATACTGGGATAAAGATATAAACAAGTTGCTTCCATCATTTCCGTTTATTATTTAATAATTTCTGAGAGTTAGCATAATTTTGGCTGACACGTGGTTCTAAAGAGAACAAGAGGGCCATGATGACCCTAGTTCGCTCACCTTAATTATACAAAATATATAATGTACTGCAATGCAAAATACATCAAGACAATTATTCTGAATGCAACCACCAGAGTGTTAACAAGATTTTCCTTCATTTGGCCTAGTGATCTATATTTTTTTACCTGATATGACTCATATTCCAACATGGACAAAGATATCCTCAAGATAACATTCTGCCAAAGTTTCAACTTGATCAAAGTAAAAACGCGGCCTCCGGAGTTTGAAAATATTTTCCATATTTAACCTTGTTTCTGGCCCAATATGACCCATATTCGAACTTGACCTAGATTAGTTCAGACAAATCTGACAAAATTCAAGCTGCTGAAGTAAAAAATGCGGCATCCAAAGTGTTAACAAGACTTTCCTTGAATTTGGCCTAGTGACCTAGTTTTTGACCCTACATGACCAATATTCGAACTTGGCTTAGATATCATTTAGATAAACATTCTTATCAAATGTCAAGCTGCTGTAGCAAAAAATGCGTATTTTACATAGTTAACAATATTTTCCTTCAATTTGGCCTAATGACCTAGTTTCTGACTCAATATGACCCATATTCGAACTTGACCAAACTTGGCCTAGATATCTTTAAGACAAAAATTCTGACAAAATTCACAAAAAATGTGGCCTCAGTGTTAACAAGATTTCCTTCAATTTGGTTAGTGACCTAGTTTTTAAGCCAGCATGACCCATATTCGAACTTGACCTAGATATCATTTAGATAAACATTCTGACCAAATGTCAAGCTGCTGTAGCCAAAACAGCGGCTTCTACAGAGTTAACAAGATTTTCCTTCAATTTGGCCTAGTGACCTAGATTCTGACCCAAATTCGAACTTGACCTGGATATCTTTAAGACAAACATTCTGACAAAATTTCAAACTGCTGAAACAAAAATTGCGGCCTCTAGGGTGTTAACAAGATCTTTCTTCAATTTTACCTAGTGACCTACTTTTTGACCAAACATAACCCATGTTCGAACTTGACCTAAATATCATCAAGACAAACATTCTGATAAAGTTTCAATATGCTCAAGTTAAAAAGGTGGCCTCTAGAGTGTTAACAAGATTACCCTTCAATTTGGCCTAGTGACCTTGTTTCTGACCCAAATTCAAACTTGACCTAGAAATTCCATTTTCGGACTTGGGTTACAAATTATCATGACAAACATTCTGATAAAGTTTCAACATGCTCAAGTTGACATTGTGGCCTCCAGAGTGTTAACAAGATTTCCCTTCAATTTGACCTAGTGACCTAGTTTTTGACCTCATATGGCCCAAGATTTGATGGAGATGAATGTTCTGATAAACGTTCATGAAGATTGGATGCAAAATGTAGCCTGTAGAGTGTTAACAAGCACAAATGTTGACTTCGTGCACAGGTGAGCTAAAACAAGATAAACAATAAACGCGCAAGCTACACTCGATGTCCTATTCTATATCTTTTAAAAAACAATGTTCCAACTGGTTCATGATTATAATACATTACCAATTCAAGGAATTGTCGAAACATCCCGCACAAAGAAAATTTGTCCCCAAATTAAGAAAAAGATGTCTGCTTGAATGGTAACCAGTTGGAATTGGAAACAGAAATATACAACATACTGACATGTTGACCTAATCAGATTTTCACACAGAAGCATAAATGTCCGAGTTGGCCTAACCAAGTACTACAGACAAACACACAGATAAGCAGGCCAGCATTTCAGCAGTAATATATTGCTTTTAAGTAAACCATTATTATCCAATATCTCAAATGATTGCTATGAACCGATTCTATATCTATTAAAGAACAATGTTCCGACTGGTTCACGATTATAATGCATTAACAATTCAAGGAGCTGTCGAATTCTTAGATATACAACATTATTGCACAAATTTTATAATTCATGGAAAATACTAATTATTTTGATTATTAACAGAACCTTTCTGATATTCAAGTCAAATAATATGCGCATGTTCCATTTCTTAGTGTTTTGTCATATTGATTGCCGTTTATCTTTTTTAAAGATTTTTCTTGTTTCAAAGTTGCATGCTGCAGATACATCAAAATGCATGTTCATGAGGGAAATAATGACAGTTTATTGGATATGATTTATGAGTCCTCGACAAAATGGGAAATGTTTAAATTTACGGAACATTTTATGTATCTTACTTTTGAGCAACATGGCATTTTATGACAACGTTTTTAGTAATGGTCTGCTAAAAAAACATTTTCTGTTTCAGAAAAAAAGACTAATGAAATAATTTCCAAACTTTAAAGTGTTATGTCATTTTATTTTTCCTGCACACAAAATTTCAAAAATTGTCATCCAGTCTACTACTGTTTGACACGTAATCATCCATCATTCTGATTCTTAATCAGATTAATCTAGACATAGAATTAAAATGGTTGTTGTGCTGCAGGCATATCATAACGACTGATACACCCGCGCCAGAACTGGTAATCCATCAAAGACAAACCCTGATATAGGTGTAATACTGTTGCAAGCCCATAAAACAATATTCAAGTAAAGATTTAACTCTTTCCAACACAAAGACGTCTTTAAAAAAAGAAGCAGATGACTATTGAAAAAGAGTAATTTCCCCTTTGGTCACAACGTTTTAAACACTTTTCAATAATCATTATTTCTTACATATTTCATATTTTTGCCTACATGTTTTCAAAGTAGTCTGCTGCAAAATGGTTAACATTTCCAACATATTACATATCTGCAGCAGACCACCTTGAAAACATCTGGTGGGAAAACATGGATAATGTCTATCTAAAACTACAATTTGAGGATAGAATTGCTCTTCCTTATCCAACAATGTTTTCAAAGGTTGTCTGCTGCAAATACTTTGGCATAAGGGAAAGGGTTAACCAAATATTGCCAGACAAATGATGCTTGGCAATAACTCAGTGCTCCAGATAAGGCGAGTATTTTGAATTCTAAATTCCTTATTTGATAAACAACCCATATGTTGTGAGTACTCAAAATAATCTTCTCAGTAAGACGAATCTTTTGAGAACCAACAACATAGGCTTTGGTTAAGTCATAATAGAAATATGAGAGGGTAAAGACCAGTTATCTCCTCCTTATCTTGTCCTCCGACTTAACTTGTATCGTGCTTGTTGTAAAATTAGTATCCAACAATTGATCTTTCAAACTTTGTGATGCATCTGCTAAAAAGAACTATGGAATACATTTTGGCAAAAGGAAAGGTTGTGCATTTTCAACTCTATCATCTAATAATTCTGAATTCATTATTTGAGATTTTCCATTGTTTTGTCTAGATGTTTTCAAAGCCATCTGCTGCAGATTTGTTGGGTGAAGGAAATGGTTAAACATACCGGTACCATTTAACCGCTTTGGAAATTTTGTTCGAGTCCTCTGGTTTGAAAACATCTCAGAAAAAAGTATCATTTCTTTCAAATTGGAAGTAAATATTTGAAACAGAGTTTGAAATACTTTTGGGAAAGGAGTAATTGCTCGTTATAAGCAATTGCTTCTTTAACTAACAAAGTTGCCAGGTGTCTTCATCTGCAGATATGTTAAAAGTCCTCTGTCTTGGACATTTGCTTTTTTAAATTGAAAAGTAAAAAAGATTGGATAAATAAGTACCGGTATTAGGTTTTCAGATCACTTAGAATATATTGTCTGATAGCAATAAATTGTTCATTATAATATAAGCAGTTTCTCTTTTTCAATAGTTGCATAGAGGAGTGGGGAAATTCTCATGATCTATGTTAACCCTTTCCCTCATATAGACGCTTTCTGCAGCAGACGGCTTTTTGAAAACATAGTGACAAAAAAAGAAATTGCTGCAAAACGAGCAATTTCTCCTTTTGCCACAATGTTTTCCACTTTAGTCATAGGTTATCCATTCAATTATAGGGATTTTCTGTTTTTTGACAAAAAATGCTCAAAGTCGTCTGCTGCAGAATTGTTTTGAGCAATTTCTTCTTTGTCACTATGTTTTCAAAAAGCCGTCTACTGCAGAGGCGTCAGAAAGCGTCTATATGAGGGAAAGGGTTAACAAGATACAAGATACAAGATACAAGATACAAGATATTTATTTCGCAACTTAGGCCACCGGCCCATTATTCAACATAGTTGATAAGTATATACAACAAAGTGTGATGAAATACATTATAACACTGACATTTGAAGCTGGGAAAGAATTAAGATATTGAAAGAGTTAACCAAACACTATGTTGTAATTACTTGAAGAACCGTCTCAATGAGTACCCACAACATAAGGGTTTGAGTATCAAATAAGGATTTTAGACCCTTAAAAATACCCCTTATCTAGAGATCTAGGAATAGTTTTTCATTTTCATCCATTCATGTCATGAAAAGTTGTCCCTAAATTGAGTAAGTCCTCTATAGCTAGTCATTCCACATTTAGCTCCAGCCACTTTACATCCAAATGTCACAGCATCTTTTAAAGAGTATCCCTTGCTCAGAGCATGTATTGTGGCTGCATTAAATGTGTCCCCTGCCCCTAGAGTGTCTACCAATTGCTCAGGGGCAAATATTGGTGAATCCACTGCTCCTTGCTCCTTAGACATCCCTGCTGCGCCATTATCGCCCCAAGCACATATGACAGTGGATCTGCAACAAATTGGATAGGTCTTTATGAAAGGAATATTTGTTTTAAGTATGCATTACAATGAATATGAAGCAGACGACTTTTGAAATAATTAAGAGTCCATTTACAGAGATTTTCCATAGTTTTGCTTAGATGTTTTCAAAGTTGTCTCCTGCAGATTTTTTTATGTTGGAATTCAATTGGTTTCATAGAACCTATGAGCATAAGAGTTAATCATCCCTTTCCAACTTGCAGACAAATTGTGATGCATACATGTAGTTCCTTTTGCCATCATGTTTTCAATTGTATTCAATAATTAAACTTTGATTTAATTAAGGATTTTCACATTTTCATCTAGATGTTTTCAAACCCTTACCAAATTAAAATAAATCTGTAGCAGACGACTTTGAAAACATCTTGGCAAAGCTATGGAAAATCTCTTTAAATGAAAGAAAGATTATTGAAACATTTCGACAAAATAAAAATAATTTGGTCAATTTCTCTGCTGCAGATCTATCTTATTAAACCATGTTCACCCTAACAAAAGTGACATTTGAACGCAAGCTTGCCTTGAAAAGACTACAATTAATAGCAACCTTTAAACTTATAGGAAAATAACAAGCCATTTCTACTTTAAAACAAACAAAAATTCTGTCACGTTTATATCTTGTATCCACTCTCTGACAAAAACAATTATGCAACAAAAGAAAAAGAACAAGAGCTGTCGGAGGACAGCGCGCTCGACTATTCAACCGCTTATTTAAGTTACTGAGATAATGGATTTTAATGTAGGGTGATAATTTGCATTAAATGCAGGATAGAGTTATTTAACTTGATTATTTGCATAGGTGTGATGGTTAGGAAGGGTTGTATAAAGTTTCAATGCAATGCATCAAGTAGTTACTAAGATATGGTCTCTTAATATAGTTGCATGCAAAACTTTAACCAGAATATTTAAGTAAAAAAAGGGCCATAACTTGCATAAAATGCAGGATAGAGTTATCATACTTGATAATTTACATAAGTATGATAGTTGAGTAGTGTTGTATCAAGTTTCAATGCAATGCATCTAGTAAATACTGAGATATGGACTCTTAATTTAGTTGCACGCAAAACTTTAACCAGAATTTCTAAGAAAAAAAGGGCCATAACTTGCATAAAATGCAGGATAAAGTTATCTAACTTGATAATCTACATAGGTGTGATGGTTAGGTAGGGTTGTATAAAGTTTCAATGCAATGCATGAAGTAAATACTGAGATATGGACTCTTAATATAGTTGCACGCAGAACTTTAACCAGAATTTCTAAGTAAAAAAGGGCCATAACTTGCATAAAATGCAGGATAGAGTTATCATACTTGATAATCTACATAAGTGTAATAGTTGGGTAGGGTTGTATAAAGTTTCAATGCAATGCATCTAGTAAATACTGAGATATGGACTCTTAATTTAGTTGCACGCAAAACTTTAACCAGAATTTCTAAGTAAAAAAAGGGCCATAACTTGCATGAAATGCAGGATAGAGTTATCTAACTTGATTATCTACACAGGTGTGATAGTTGGGTAGGGTTGTAGAAAGTTTCAATGCAATGCATCAGGTAAATACAGAGATATGGACTCTTAATTTACTTGCACGCAAAACTTTAACCAGAATTTCTAAGTAAAAAAAGGGCCATAACTTTCATAGAATGCAGGATATAGATATCTAACTTGATAATCTACATAGGTGTGATGGTGTGATAGGGTTGTATAAAGTTTCAATGCAATACATCAAGTAAATACTGAGATATGGACTCTTAATTTAGTTGCACGCAAAACTTTAACCAGAATTTCTAAGTAAAAAAGGGCCATAACTTGCATAAAATGCAGGATAGAGTTATCATACTTGATAATTTACATCTACATAGGTGTGACAGTTTAGTAGGGTTGTAGAAAGTTTCAATGCAATACATGTAGTATTTAAGTACTTGCATGCAAAACCTTAACCAAAGTGTGACGTGGACGCCGACGCCAGGGTGAGTAGTATAGCTCTCATATTCTTCGAATAGTCGAGCTAAAAACATATTTGTAAATTTCTTTGCAAACTTTTTACTGTGAGCACAATTTTGCAAGTCTATCAAATGTTTTCAAAATATCAATCTTGACTGATTAATCAGACTGGCAAACTTTCATTAAATTTGTAATTCTTGTTAAGGATTGACCCATTTCCTGAAGTAATACATGTATGACTATTGCCTGCTTTGAAAATATCTGAACAAAAATAGTGCTATGTCTGAAAAGTTGACAGTTTAACTGTTTATCAAATAAACACTTTATGGTAAGGAAAAAAAAAAATTCTACCTTTCACAATTTACATCTTTTTTTATATATTTTTTTTTAATGTCTCTGCTTAAGAGGTGCACTAAGTCATCTATATCAGGGAAGGGTATAAAACTTGAAATACCTCTCATTACATCTGTTCATAAATTGTTCCACCACTTCCTCCTTTGTTTTGTATCCAAGCTTTTGGCCATATTCTTTACTAACAAATACAACATCTACATACGGGAAGAGAGATTCTGCAGAGAAACAAAGTGGTTGATTGATTGATTGATTGGGGTTTAACGCCGTTTTTAACAATTTCTCAGTCATATCACAGCGGCCAGTTCACCTACTAATGTGTTTCCTGGTTTTCTCAAACCAGTACTCCACACAACAATCTTCCCAAGCAACTGGCTGCTTTTCCACATAGACTTAGCCCATTGGTGGAATACAAATGACGCATGTCGCAATGACTTTTGTCAAACGTCGGAAAGAAAGTTGGCCGAGCCGGGATTTGAACTCACAACCCCTGGATTGACAGCCCGCGTTGTTACCGACTGAGCTACCGGGACCCAACCAAAGTGGTTGAACATAAGATCTACAATAACCTTCAAAACAAAACCTTGAAATTGCCGTGTTTATCCTCAAGAACTATTCAGCCAATCCTTTCCCACCTGTAGATGCATCATAAAGCACTTTGAGAAGCATCTGCAGCAGACAACTTTTGAAAACATCATTGGAAAAAAGAGAATTTGATGATAGTGAGCAATTTCTTCTTTTGCCACAATGTTTTAACTCTTTCTAATAATTACTTTCATTGACAGAGATTATCCTAATTTTGCCAGGACCTTTGCAAAGTCACCTGCTGCAGGTTGGCTGTGTGTTACAGGTTAAACATTCTGTCCCAGCATTGCTTCACTCCCTCCAACAATTCACTGACGGGCTACTCTACGAATATCTCTTATACCTTTCTTTCATACGACAATTCTGCAGCAGACGACTTTGAACATATTTTGTCAAAAAATAGAAAATCTTTATAATTGAATGGATAACCTATGACCAAAAGTGTAAAACGTTGTGGCAAAAGGAGAAATTGCTCGTTTTGAACAATTTCTTCTTTTGTTACTATGTTTTCAAAAAGCCATCTGCTGCAGAGGCATCAGAAAGCATCTATATGAGGGAAATGGTTAAGAATATCATATAAGGTAAACAGTTAAATCTTGTATGACCTGACAATATTGACTTGATCGTGACCTTTGTGCACAGATACCATGTATATATATATATATGAGGGCGCTCTGCAAAAAACCAAACTTAACCCTTTCCCACATCAAATCTGCAGCAAATGACTTTGAAGAAATCTTGAGAACAATTTCGAATATCTCTTTAACCCTTTCCTCATATAGACGCTTTCTGACACCTCTGCAGTAGACGGCTTTTTGAAAACATAGTGACAAAAGAAGAAATTGCTCAAAACAAGCAGATGTACAGGCTGATCACTATGATTCATGTGTAATGCATAGCATTTTCCGCTTGTGATAATATCTATCTCACAGTTCATGTATGCCATCTTGTACCTTTTACCATGCACTGACTCAGACAATAGTTTATATGAAGATGCATGTACACCCTGATAACAGTCAGCTGTAAAAAGGTAAAACTTGGCTTTCAGAAGAATGCAGATCCAGATCAGTCTGTACATCCACCAAGTCTGATCAAGATTTACACTCTTCACATATTACTTCAGAAGCTAGATAGAAGCTTCAGATTATGACCAGCTAATATTGTCATTTTACTTGACTCATGTAGTAAATGTACGTAAATGTCTAAAATATGGAAACTCTCTAAAAATGCAAGAAGTTTGTAACATCTATATACATGAGGAAAACATTAATTTCTTCTATGAATTTCTAAACTCACCTAATTCTGTCCTAGAAGGTTTTTCCAATTCTAATGACACTGTAACTCTATCACATTTTGACAAAGCGGAATTATAGGACACAATTTTTTCCATCATCTTACGTATATCTGGAACATTGCGTCGACCCTGCAAAAGAAAGAAACAAACATTGCTGTTAGAAAACTTTCAACCAATTACTGGAGAATCTACTGTCTCTTATTCAGAACTTTTGCTTCAAGTTATTCTGGACTGCTGAGTGTGCTCCTTCATTCCACAGATACTTTACAATGATTGATTGATTTGGGCTAACGCCATTTTCAAAAAAAAAAATCATATCACTGAGGCCAGTTCACCTACTCATGTGTTTCCTATCTTTCTCACACCAGTACTCCACATAACATACTTTCCAAGTAACTGGCTGCTTTTCCACACAGACTGTTAGCCAATTGGTGAAAAATGAATGACGCTTGTCAAAGTGACTTTTGTTAGAAGTCGGAAATAATGTTGGAGGAGCTTGGATTCAAACTCACAACCCCTGGATTGACAGCCCACATCTCTAACAACTGAGCTACCTGGGCTCGTCACTTTACAATGAGATAGATACTATCACAAGTGGAAAATGTTATGCATTACATATGAATCATAGTAATTAGCTTATAGAACGAAATAAACAAAACACTTTATGAATAGGTGAATAGGTAGTACGGTCCATTCCAGCAGTCCCTTAAAGAGAAGTTTTCCTAAGGTTAAATACCGCAGCCTTATAGGTTTATGTGCTGATGACACAGCCATCAGTGTGCCAAACAATGGTGGAATATACAGAAACAGAACAGAATGTTCTTTATTTTTAAATTGATGTTTTCATAGCTTATCCCTTTTTGCAGCCTCTGCTTTCATCACTTTCCCTGCATCTATAACAGACACCTTTTGGTATCATGGGAGATTTTATTTGAGACACGGATACCTTTGATTTGACCAATTTAATGACACATCCCATTCCCTGAAAATCCCTCCATACACCTACCTCCCTCCCCCTCACATAAAAGCAAAACAAAACAAGAGGGCCAAGATGGCCCTAAATCGATCACCTGAGTGATAGTAAGTTAGTAGCAAATATTTAACTGCAAATATCTTGGAAAATTAGATCAGGAGTGCAAAAGAAACTGCAAGGAGTGGACACTGTTAAAGAAATAGCTTATCAGTAAAGGCCATTTGTATCTTGAAATCTAACAAGAACTTTAATAAGAATGGAATTATAGAAAAAAGTAAGAAAGGGCAATAACTCTGTGATTATCAAAAAGTTATGGTTCTTGTATGCTGCACCTTCCTCTCAGTGTGCTCTACCATTGTATGAAGTTTTATTAAAATCCATCCAATCGTTTTTAAGTTATTCTTCATACAAGGTGATCTTAAAATCTTAAAAATCCATATCAACACTTTCCCTTGCATAGAAAATCTGCAGAAGAAAACATGGAAAATATTTAGGCAATGACATAAAATTTCTCTATAATTGAATGTATAAATTTCTAATAGAATTAACAGTGTGGCAAATGGAGAAATTGCTTGTCTTGAGCAATTTCTCCTTTTGTCTCACTGTTTTCAATAGTCATCTGCTGCATAGGCGTCAGAAAGCGTCTGTATGTAGGAACTGGTTACATCTAAGCTAGTATAGTACTATGTAACTTTATTAGAATCAGTCATGTACCAAAACAATTTTGAGCTGAAAGTTTGACCCATAGCAGTTCACACCCATCTACATTGTACCTGACCTTCCATCTGAACAATGACATCAATCTCCTTTTAACCAGAATTCAACTTTTAAACCCAATAAATTGTTTCAAAAGATATTGTAAAACTCACCTCAAAATGTATCCATCTATAATTGGAGAGCTGAATATTTCTATTAAACTCTTCATATGTTAATTCAGCAAGGTGCCTGGAAGTACAAGTATAAGTAAACACATTAACCTTTTCAAAAAGCGATTTTTCCAGTCGTCTGCTTGGAAAAAGTAGACATGTATTAGAAAAATATTGATACATCTACAAATTTGTAGACAATTTAATATTGATAGAGTTTTTTATTTTCCTCCTTTTTCAAAAATGTTATGACATCTACAAACTTTCAACATTTTTATCAAGAAGGTTTAAGCTCATTTTTCCCCTCTGCAGTACATGGCCTTTAAAAACATTGTAAAAAAAGAAGAAGATTCTTACAGCAAGCTACATGTATTTCGCTTATCAAGGTCACACAATCAAATAATTTGGTATAACTGGAAAGGATTTGTCAAACAGATTATACATAGCTTATGTTAAATCCCTATTTCTGTGGTTTCAAAAGTTATGGTCAATGTTTATGTCACAGATGAACAGACGGGGCAATCTCTTAATCTCCTGAATCATTGATACCTGGCGCATAAGCAATTTGGAAAATCCTGAAAAAGGGAAGTATTGATATTGAATAGAGTTGGAAACGTTGTGATAAAAGGAGAAATTACTAATTTTAATCGATTTGATCTTTTTTTATGATGTTTTCAAAAGCTGTCTGCTGCAGATGCGCCAAGAAATGTTGGATCTATGATAAACCACCTTTTCATGCATTATTAATCAAAGGAAAAATAATTAAACCTTTTACTTGTTATTCATCTACAGCAGATAATTGTTTCAATTATTGTGGGAAAGGGGGAAAAACAGCTAAAGAATATGCAGTCCCTTCATTTTCCTGACACTTTTAATACTTTCCCTCATATAGACGCTTTCTGACGCCTCTGCAGCAGACGGCTTTTTGAAAACATAGTGACAAAAGAAGAAATTGCACAAAACGTGCAATTTCTCCTTTTGCCACAATGTTTTCCACTTTTTGTTATAGGTTATCCATTCAATTATGGAGATTTTCTATTTTTTGACAAAATACGTTTAAAGTCGTCTGCTGCAAGATTTGATGCATGTGGAAAAAGGTTAAACATGGCTCAATTATATTAACGCTATAGAGTTGAATGTATTGAAAGTATTAACCCTTTACCTCATACAACAACTCTGCAGCAGACGACTTTGAAATCATTTAGATAGAAGATGTCTTTAATTAAAGCAGTGATTATTGAAAAGAGCAATGAGCAGTTTCTCTTTTTGCCACAATGATTTCAAAAGTCCTCTGCTGCAGATGAGTCAGATATTATCTGCAGGCAGGAAGGGGTTAATATGTAGGACACTAAGGCCCCTTTAACCACCCTTTCTCACATACAGTGAATCTGGAGCAGACGTCTACTAAAACATATGGTAATCTCTAAGATTGTAGGTTTAATTACTGAAAAAAGTTGAAAATATTGTGGCAAAATGAAAATTGCTTGTTTTGAGAGGTTTCTCCTTTTGTCACAATGTTTCCAAAGGTGGTCTGCTGCAGATTCATCACAATGTGTCTACAAGTGGGAAAGAGTTAACATTAAGTCTCAGTGTATTTTCAAAGTTTTGATTTCATTCTATTTTTACTGATCAAACTCGGACTTCCCTTGACTTTTTGATATTTTGTTAAGCATATATTCATCAAGTAATATCACAAAATAATTTCTGTTGACCCTTTCCCACCTTTATTTCTGTTGACCCTTTCCCACCTTTTCAAACCGAGCAATTTCTTCTTTTGCCACAATGTTTTCAACTTTTTTTGTAAAGTCTGTTTTTAAAGTCATCTGCTGCAGATTTGATGAATGTGGGAAATGGTTAATGGTGAACATACAGATAGACTAGACAATGAATCTTACTTTAATGCAGCCATAATAGTTCGAGAACCGTTTTCCTTGTTTATAAGAACTATGGACACGGGACAGCGATACGGTCCCTCGTCATGTATTACACAGTTTTCTATATTCACTTCATAACTCCCAAATTCCTTCTTCAAGAACCTGAAACAATGTTTGAAAGTTAAAAAAAAACATGTGTTTACCCTATTTTCACATATTACACATTTGCAGCACAGTTCTTTGAAAACGAATTGGCAATAATATGAAAAATCTCTCTAAATAATAGTACAATTGTATGATTATTGAAAAAAGCTGAAAACATTGAGGCAAAAGGTGAAATCACTCAACTTGATTGAATAATTACCTGTGAACCTGATATCATAAACAAGAGGGCCAAGATGGCCCTATATCGATCACCTAATTGATAGTAAATTAGTAGCAAATATTTAACTGCAAATATCTGGGAAAATTTTATCAGGGAGTGCAAATGAAACTGCAAAGGAGTGGACACTTCTCAAGAAACAGCTTATCAGTAAAGGCCATTTATATCTTGAAATCTAACAAGAACTTTAATAAGAATGGAATTATAAAGTTTTTGTCATTTTGCACCTTTCCTGATGCCGCCTTGCTGCCCTGTTTTTCAACTAAAGCAATATGGCTTCAACAGTTCATTTAGAGGGTCACTTAACATTTCTACCAAATTATCTTGCAATCGCACAAGTAGATTATGGAGGAAAAGGATTTTAAAATTTAGGTATTTTTCTCACTTTCTGATGCAGCAGCAACCAAAGTTATCAATGGTATTTAAATCTTTGAACAATTTTGAAAGAGGACCACCAAAGGAACATTCTTGTGATGTTTTGTGGAAATTGGTCTATTGGAATGGTAGGAGTTGGTTGTCATTTGTAGCTAAAAGTTCAATTTACCCCTTTTGTGATGACGCCTGGTTGCTATGATTGTGTAACCAATCAAAACGGCTTAAACAAATTAAATAGAGGATCATTACAGTAAGATTCGTATTATATTTTCTTAAAATCAGACAAGCACTTTCATAAAAATGGAATTTTGTCATTTTGTCATTTTGCCCCTTTTTTGATGCCGCCTGACTGCCATGTTTTTCGCCCAATCAGTATGGCTTGAACAATTTTTATAGAGGGTCACCCAAGGAACATTTCTACCAAATTATATTTGAATCTGACAGGCAGATTCGGAGGAGAAGATTTTTAAAGTTTGGACATTTTGTCCCCTTTCTGATGCCGCAGCAACCAAAGTTCTCAATGGAATTTAAATCTTTGAACAATTTTGAAAGAGGCCAACCAGAGGAACAGTCCTTTGATGTTTCACGGAAATTGTCCTTGGAGTTTGGGAGGAGATGATGTTTAAAGCTAAAAGTTAACACCGGACGGACGACGGACAAAAAGTGATCAGAATAGCTCACCTTGAGCCTTTGGCTCAGGTGATCTAAAAAGACCAAAGAACCAAGGAAATGAACGTCTAGAAAAAATAAAATTAGATTTTGAATCTAGACGTTATAAAAATATATTTGAAGAAGAGGCTTTAGAGGCCCAGTATCACTCCACTGTCATTATGCAAAAATTACTATAGGTGGAGAAGATTTTAAAGGAATCTGATAGAGGGT
The DNA here is from genome assembly GCA_031761405.1 of Serripes groenlandicus. NCBI lineage: Eukaryota > Metazoa > Mollusca > Bivalvia > Cardiida > Cardiidae > Serripes > Serripes groenlandicus. The sequence goes on along the minus strand of JASEVX010000020.1, from coordinate 3,016,391 downwards.
CAGTCATCCAAGGAACATTATCACAAAATTATTTGAAAATCAGCCAACCAGTTTTTGAGGAGAAGTTTTAGAAAAATAATCACTATATCCATAGAGGGCAAAATTAACAGCCCTACCTCGCACTGGTGGCCATGCTTATCGACCAATTAGCATAGCTTGACGGAATCTGATAGGGGGCCAACCAAAGAGCATTTTAACAAATTAATTTGAAAGTTTGCCAACCTGTTCGTTTGGGAGGAGAAGAATTGTATAGTCGTTCGTTCTTTCAGTTGACATGGAAACCAAACTTTTGCACGGATCCAAAACATTTGAAAGAATTTAGGAAGGGAATTTAAGAGAATGCTAAATGTGAAGTACAGAATCCATCCCAATTGGCCCATTGGTTACAGAGGAGAAGTCAGGAAAAGGGATAACTTACTCATACTCCTGACTGGGAACAAATGTCCCCATAACTCTACATTGATCCCTAACATCCCTAACACTGCCGAGTCAGGAAAAGGGATAACTTACTCATACTCCTGACTGCGAACAAATGTCCCCATAAACTCTACATTGGCCCCCAACATCCCCAACACTGCCGACGTATTGGCCGCATTGCCTCCCTTCTGCCAGTAATAGTCAAGGGACCTATTGGTAAAATACAAACATATATATAACACAAAAATCTAACATGCAGACTCATTTTGACTCATCTACAGCAGACAACTTTTGAAAATATTTAGAAACAAATGAGTGTGAGCATGAGTATGTTATGAGCACCTAAAGTCAAAAGTTCAATGGTAAAAATCATATATTACAATATAGAAACAATAAACAATGATGACATTTCTCATAACTGATACTATGCTTTGATAAAAGTAGGCAAGTTATTCTGATTTCAGATGAGAATATGTTTCGCGATTTAGGATGTGATGTAGGTTGTTATGTAGGTTGTGATACAGGCTGTGATGTAGGTTGTGACGTAGGTTGTGACATAGGTTGTGACATAGGTTGTGACATAGGTTGTGATGTAGATTGTGACGTAGGTTGTGACATAGGTTGTGATGTAGGTTGTGACATAGGTTGTGACGTAGTTTGCGATGTAGGATGTGACATAGGTTGTGACGTAGGTTGCGATATATATTGTGATGTAGGTTGAGATGTAGGAACGTGATGTAGGTTGTGATGTAGGATGTGATGTAGATTGTGATGTAGGTTGTGATGCAGGTTGTGATGTAGGTTGTGACGTAGGTTGTGACATAGGTTGTGACATAGGTTGCGATGTAGGTTGTGTCCTAGGTTGTGACAAAGGTTGCGATGTAGGTTTTGGCGTTATATTTCACATCATTTTATATCATCAGGGCAACGGATAATTTGTCATGGGAACAAAGTTGTGATGTAGGTTGTGATGTAGGATGTGATGTAGATTGTGATGTAGGTTGTGATGCAGGTTGTGATGTAGGTTGTGACGTAGGTTGTGTCGTAGGTTGTGACATAGGTTGTGATGTAGATTGTGACGTAGGTTGTGACATAGGTTATGATGTAGGTTGTGACATAGGTTGTGACGTAGGTTGCGATGTAGGTTGTGACGTAGGTTGTGACATAGGTTGTGACATAGGTTGCGATGTAGGTTGTGTCCTAGGTTGTGACAAAGGTTGCGATGTAGGTTGTGATGTAGGTTGTGATGTAGGTTGTGATGTAGGTTTTGGCGTTATATTTCACATCATTTTATATCATCAGGGCAACGGATAATTTGTCATGGGAATTATTTCTCACTAGGAATTAAATTTCTTCTTATATCAATATATTTCTATAATTCTTTGTGGTATAATTATGTAATATACAGTCAAACCTTTGCTAAATACAACCTTGAATAGCAATCTCCTGTCTATATCAACCACAGATTCTAAATTACTCATACTAATAATAATAATAATAATAATAATAACTTTATTAGCACTGACACATTAACAATAAATGGTTATGGCAACAAAATACAGACAAATTACAATTAAATATGTACAATGTAGGAGTGACAGTGGATAAGTATGAGATAAATCAAGTATCATTTGACAATAAATTTCTAACCAACAAGCATTCATTCAAGTAATTCACTACAATTTTTAATACAGTTGGAGAATTACTATTGAGAATTGAGATAAGCAAGTTGTATGATAAAAAAAAAAAATTGTTGCTCAATAGAACATTATTTAATTTTTTAATGAAGTTATCTCTCAAGTATTTGTATGCAGAACATTTTAAAAGAAAATGAAGTTCATCTTCAACGTCTCCGTTGTTGCAGCAAAGACATATTCTACCCTGTTTTGGTATATTCTCATATTCTGCATAAATAACTGCAATAAAAGACCACTTATGAACAAAGACAAGATTGATCTCTTCCCATTGGTGGTCTTTAAACACAGGTGTCTCTGTATATAACTGCATTCCCAAACAGAATGCTTGGAAACCACATAAGGCTGAGTTGAAGTTGAATGTTTTATTGCAATATGTTAGTTTAACATTTCACCAGATATGCTTTTCATAATAGAGTCACCTACTTAGAAAAGTTTGAGAATATTTTTTAATTAACCCTTTCCCTCATATAGATGCTTTCTGACGCCTTTGCAGCAGACGGCTTTTTGAAAACATAGTGACAAAAGAAGAAATTGCACAAAACGTGCAATTTCTCCTTTTGCCACAGTGTTTTCCACTTTTTGTCATAGGTTATCCATTCAATTATGGAGATTTTCTATGTTTTGACAAAATACGTTCAAAGTCGTCAGCTGCAAAGCTATTGTGAGGTAAGAATAATAATACTATTTTGAGTCATCTCTTATTTTCCATCCAATGCTTTTGAATATCATTTGATATAAAGGCATCAAAAGTAATCTTATATTTACCAGAGAGTGATTTTTAACACTTTCCCACCTATAGACACATTTTGACGAATCTGCAGCAGACAACCTTTGAAAACATCGTGACAAAATGAGAAATTGCTCAACTCGATCAATCTCTCCTTTTGCCACAACATTTTCAACTATTTTCAGTAATTAAACCTTCATTTTCAGAGATTTTCCAAAAGAATTCTAGATGTTTTCAAAGTCGTCTGCAGCAGATATGTTGTATGTAGGAAAGTGTTTTAGGGAAACAGAACTCACATCCATGAAAATAATACAGTACTACTGTCTACACTGGTAGTTACACTTTCCCATTTGCAGACGCACTCTAAGGCAGACAACTTTTATATACAGCGTGGCAAAAAGAAGAAATTGCTCATGATGAGAAATAATTACTTTTCCATAATGTTTTCAACCCTTTTAAAAAAGTATAGTCTTATTTATAGAGGGTTTTTCTCCCATTTTTTGTCTATATACTGGGTACGGATGAACATTTTTTGGTCTTCAAGTAAATTTTCCTCAAAATGTTTTGAAACAACAATTCATGGTTTTGATGACAACAAGTTTATACTTTCCTACATACAGACATTTTTTGATGCCTCAGTAGCAGACCACTTTTGAAACTTTTGACTTTATTCAAAAATCATTCCTTCACTAATGGAGATTTTTCCTATTTTCATCAATATATTTTTAAAGTCGTCTGCTGCAGATTTGTTGTATTTGGGAAAGGGTCGACTCACCTCTGATCTGTATCTTCTTCAGGAAATGATTTTAAGATACTGATAATATCCAAACAGCACAGTCCAACGCACAAAACTCGCTTCTCTGACATTCCTGACGTTCGTTTAAATCAAACCTGAAAATATAAGAATCTAAAATGTGAATGAGATAGTTGACTTATTTTAACCCTTTCCCACATACAACAGCAGAAAGCTTTGAGAGCATCTAGTCATAAATGTGGGATATCTCTATAAATGAAAGTTTAATCACTGAAAAGAGTTGAAAACATTGTGACAAAAGGAGAAATTGCTACAATGTTTTCAAGCATCGTCTGCTGCAGATGCATCAGAATGTGTCTAAAGGTGGGAAAACATTAACTAGATTGTATATTACATTACCTTATTGTAGGCTCTTTCTTCTTATCATTCACTCAACTACAAGTACTAGGTCATATACTGTGTATATAGACGGAACATACGTACAGATAAGGCCATCTACTTTTAATGTTTGGTTTGCATTCTGTTAAAAGAAATTAGTAATATTAAGAATAATAATGATGATGATAGCAATAATAACAAGAGGCCCATGAGGGCCTATGCTCTACTGGGATGGTTCTTTGGTTATTTTCAATCCAGAGCATGTATGTATGGTGAAGATCGGATAGTAAATGGAGTCTCTATTGTGTTCACAAGCTCTATTTAGCAATTTTGACAATTTTAAGGGCCATAATCCAGTCCTGCATGGGCGGATCTGGCTGGTTTACGAATACTATCTAAGTTTAGTGAAGATCGGATAGTAAATGGAGGCTCTTTTGTGTTCACAAGCTGTATAATAGCAATTTTGACAATTTCAAGGGCCATAATTTAGTCTTGCATGGGCGGATCTGGCTGGTTTAAAAAAGGAACCGAGCTCTCATCAATATTTAACTACTATCTACATTTGGTGAAGATCACATAGTAAATGGAGCCTATATGTGTTCACAAGCTCTATTATAGCAATTTTGACCATTTCAAGGGCCATAATCCAGTCTTGCATAGGTGGATTTGGCTTATTTGCAAAAGGAACCTAGCTTTCATGGATATCTCACTACTGTATAAGTTTGATGGAGATACAATCAAAACTGAAGACTTTATCATGTTCACAAGCTGTATTATAGCAATTTTGACAATTTCAAGGGCCATAATCCAGTCATGCAAGGGCACATCTGGCTGTTTTTTAAAAGGAACCAAGCTCTCATCAACATTTCACTACTATCTAAGTTTGGTGAAGATCAGATAGTAAATGTAGCCTCTATTGTGTTCACAAGCTCTATTATAGCAATTTTGACAATTTCAAGGGCCATAATCCAGTCTTGCATTGGCGGATCTGGCTGGTTAGAGAAAGGAACCGAGCTCTCATGGATATCTAACTACTGTATAAGTTTGATTGAGATACAATAACAAGAGGCCCATGAGGGCCTATGCTCTACTGGTATGGTTCTTTGCTTATTTTCAATCCAGAGCATGTATGTATGGTGAAGATCGGATAGTAAATGGAGGCTCTTTTGTGTTCACAAGCTGTATTATAGCAATTTTTACAATTTCATGGGCCATAATCCAGTCTTGCCGGATCTGGCTGGTTTTCAAAAGGAACCAAGCTCTCATCAATATTTAACTACTATCTAAGTTTGGTGAAGATACAATCAAAAGTGAAGACTGTATCGTGTTAACAAGCTCTTTTATAGCAATTTTGACCATTTCAAGGGCCATAATCCAGTCTTGCATGGGCGGATCTGGCTGGTTTACGAAAGGAACCGAGCTCTCATGGATATCTAACTACTGTATAAGTTTGGTTGAGATACAATCAAAAGTGAAGACTGTATCGTGTTAACAAGAAATTGTTTACGGACGCACGCACGCACAACGGACAAATCGCCACGACATAAGCCCTTCTGGCCTTTGGCCAGTAGAGCTAAAAACTGAAGACTTTATCGCGTTCACAAGCAATTGTTTACAGAAGGAGGGACGCACGCATGCACACACGACGGACAAAATGCCATGGCATAAGCTCTTCTGGCCCTTAGCCAGTAGAGCTAATAATAACAACAAATGAAAACAATTAGATTAATAACAATAAATATCAACAAGAGTTGTCCGAGGACAATATATAGCTCGCCTATCTGGGCCATCATCAATCAGGGCCTACTTCAGAACAGTTATAGCATTGGTAAAAGTCCAAAATCCAAAAGTGGAATAATTTAGTTAAGAAAGAAAACCGTTTAATAGCAACAGCATAAATTATATAGTTTCTGAGAAAATGCCATGAATGCCTAACTATAACCCAAAATTCCCGGTCTTGCACACAAAGGTTTGACCAAAAAGGGGCACAATTCAGTCAAAATCCATTCCAGAGTTATGGGACTTAACATACAAGGTCATCTAATGACCCTGAATAAGTGTGTGAAGTTTCAAAGCAACAGCATACACAGTGTCTGAAAAAAGGCCTTGCATGCAAAGGTTTGACCAAAATTCTAAGTCCAAAAAGGGGCACAATTCAGTCAAAATCCACTCCAGAGTTATAGGACTTGACATACAAGGTCATCTAATGACCCTGAATAAGTGTGTGAAGTTTCAGAGCAACAGCATACAGTGTCTGAGAAAAGGCCTTGCATGCAAAGGTTTGACCAAATTTCTAAGTCCAAAAAGGGGCACAATTCAGTAAAAATCCATTCCAGAGTTATGGGACTTGACATACAAGGTCATTTAATGACCCTGAATAAGTCTGTGAAGTTTCAGAGCAACAGCATACACAGTGTCTGAGAAAAGGCCTTGCACGCAAAGGTTTGACCAAAATTCTAAGTAAAAAAAGGGGCACAATTCAGTCAAAATCCATTCCAGAGTTATGGGACTTGACATAGAAGGTCACCTAATGACCCTGAATAAGTGTGTAAAGTGTCAAAGCAACAGCATACACAGTGTCTGAGAAAAGGCCTTGCACACAAAGGTTTGACCAAGCTGGCAACACGTTCACCAACGCCAACGCGAACACCGGGGTGATTACATAAGCTCCCCTATTTCTTCGAACAGGTGAGCTAATAATAAGCATGCAGAGGTTTCAGAGGACTGTTTGTATGGGGGTGGTGGATTAGGATGGGTCTGACAGGAAAAAAAGATCCCCACAAACAATATTTAAAATGTTGCCAATTCACCGCTTCTCTAAGTGATTTCTAGCTGTTGAACCTTTATTCCATACAGATTCATTTGAAATAGGTGACGTTTAAAAATATCATGCGAAAATACATAATTGCATTATGCTATGCTGAATTTGTAGGCGTGAAACAACTTGAAAAATTGCTTGCTCCATCCCCCTTTTTAGGCAAAACAAAAGGGTGGAAAGTGCCCCCGCTGCCAATAATAAAATAAAAAACAAAATAATAACAGATCTAATAATGTAAGATTGAAAGCAATGACATAAAAAGTTAATTCATTGCATTGAAAAATTTGACATATTGACATAGTATTTTATGCCACACGGCCCACTTTAGGGTTGGATCCAGATTCATTGTATATGAAAGTTCTGATGAATTTTAATGAAGATTTGATATGAAATGTGGCCTTAGAATTTTGATTTAGGTAATTGTGAAAAAACATTGATTTAAGGGAGATAAATTGTTAAAACTATAAATTAGATTTTGTTAAGAGGGTTATCTCCCTTTCCAGGAAATTATATATTTGTCCACTTAAAATATATCTGCAGCAGATTACTTTGAAAACAATGTGTAAAAAAAATATAGAAAATCTCTATCAATGAAAGAAGAATTATTTAATGATGTTGAGAACATTGTGTGAAAGGATATATTGCCCATGATAAGCAATTTCTTCTTTTTCCACAATGTTTTCATAAGTTGTTTGCAGCAAAGGCATCAGTTTACATGAGGACTGAGATTTCAGGTGAGCTAACCCAAACCTGCTCATCCATGCTATCTAGTCAGAGTATACACCGTTTGTCTGAATTTTATTGAAAATATTGGTGACAAAATGGAATGTTGAAAATGCAAAACAAAATGCACAGATGTGAAGACTTACTGAATCTACACTAGATGCATAAACCTAAAGGGTTTTGTTTATCCTTGAGACAAATCTAACAAGACTAATTTGATGAAATGAATCGCTTTCATTGTGCATAGATGCAAAATGTCTTAACCCTTTCCCACATACAACAAATCTGTAGCAGACGCCTTTGAAAACCTACTAGTAAAAACATGAATTATTTTTACAAATGAGTTAAATTATTTAATGGAGTTGAAAACATTATGGAAGAAAGGAGAAATTGCTCGTTTTGAGCAATTTCTCCTTTTGTCACAATGTTTTCAAAAGTTCTTTGCTACAGAGGCATCAGAGTGTCTATATGTAGGAAAGGTTTAATTAGAAAGACACCAAGTAAATGTTACACCTAAATTAAATTCAGCTCAACATCTTGACCATAAGCTTCTTTATGAACACCATACACAATTGTTATTCAAAAAGATCGGAAATAATTTATTTCATGTTATCAAGTTAAATATCTTTTCATATTTATTGCATTTATATATATTGATAAACATCTGGTGACATTTTAGCTATTTGTGTGGCCTGTTTGTATGCTCCATAATTTATGTACTAGTATTGCTAACAAATCTGAATGTTGTACTGTTGTTTCAATATATTGTATATATAATTTGTGTTATGCGTCAGTTAAACAAAATAATGAACTACTGCTACATCTGGAAGGCTGAAATTAAAAACTTCACATCCATCAAATATTTTCATTATGTCACTAAAGATTTGATAACATTGGGTCATTGTAAGAGGATTCTTACATAAGAAAAAATGCTTTGGAATTCAACACAACTTTATTCATGTTTTCGCTTATTTTAACACAATATTTTTATAACAAAGTGAAGACAAAAATAACATATCTACAGCTGCTACTTATTTACAAGAACATCGAACAAAGAGTGTACTTTTGCCATTAAGCTTGAACATTGAAGCTACAAAACCTTGGGTCTTTAACCCTTTCCCACATACAACAAATCTGCAGCAGTGAGCTGATTCTTTTGAGTATCCACTACAAAGGATTTGGTTGAGGAATAAGGGATATTGGTGAAAAAAGAGGACCAGTTTACTTGTCCACACACATGTACTTGATAATAAATTATGACATTGGTTTTTTCAGTTGCTTTAAGCCTTTCCCACTTGCACTTCATTTTGATGCTTCTACAGCAGTCATGACAGCCCTGAATCCCACACCTGAGTAATGCAATGTATTTTGAAATGCGAACCAGAATAACTCATTACGCAGTCAGGTACGCTAATACTAGTGTCCAGAAGATCTATCTTAAATTTAACCTAGAGAACTAGTTTTTGCCCAAAAATGACCTATATTCGATTTTAACCTAGATATCATAAAGACAAACATTCTCACAAAGATTTAACATGCTCAAGTTAAAATGCAGCCTGTAGAGTGTTAACAAGGCAATTGTAGACGACGCACAACGCACATCGCATGGCGGATGAAGACTGAGGATGGACAATAGGTGACCACACTAGTTCACCTTGATCATTTCTAGATCAGGTGAGCAAAAAAATTGAAAATGCCCTTAATGAGCAATTTCTTCATTTGCCAAAATGGATTTAACTCTATATAAAAATAATGCCTTGATCTGTAGAGAATTTTTACATATTAACTCAGATGTTTTCAAACAACTGAAAGACCTTTGCCAGCAGACAAATAATAAGTAGCACAATCTATGAAATTTCAAGGGTGATAACTCTGCTTTGAATAAGATGATAATTAGTCACAACTTTGGTCACAATAAAGATTTGGCAAAAGGAGTGAATGATTGAGTTAAGATACGCTTTGGACATTATAAAAAAATGTACAATTTTTTAACCCTTTCCCTCATATGACAATTCTGCAGCAGACGACTTTGAATATATTTTGTCAAAAAATAGAAAATCTCTATAATTGAATGAATAACCTATGACTAAAAGTGGAAAACATTGTGGCAAAAGGAGAAATTGCTCATTTTGAGCAATTTCTTCTTTTGTCACTATGTTTTCAAAAAAATGTCTGCTGCAGAGGCATCAGAAAGCGTCTATATGAGAGGGAAAGGGTTAATTAGCTGAGTAGAAAACAGTCAAAGAATGTGGGAACTTTGAAAAGTTAGCAATTTCTAATTTATTATCAAGTACAGATTAAAAAGAAGTAATGTTTCCATTTCCCTATTTTAAAAATGTTTTCACCATATGCAGTTGTCAATCCCACTTTAAAAATATCATTATATTGAAAGATCCATGAATGAAAAGAATGTTACAACTTTAGAGTTTTGTAATGTAATGGATTGTAAAGAGCATATGCGACCATAGGGACCTTGCAAGCAATACCATTTTGTTAAATCCTTTCCCAGATACAACAAATCTGCAGCAGACGACTTTAAATCATCTAGGCAAAAACACAGAAAATCACTCAAAATGTAGGTATAATGACTGAAAAAAGTTGAAAATCTTATGGCAAATGGAGAAATTGCTCTTTTTGAGCAATTTTTCCTTTCGTCAGAATGTTTTCAAAAGTCATCTGCTGCAGAGGCATAAGAAAGTGTCTGTATGTGGGAAAGTGTTAAAAGAAAAGGACTATTCTATTATATAATCTATATAATATAACAAATCATCAATGGCATGCCAGGAGGCCCCAATGCATGCATGTGACCACATGCTCTGATTGAGCATAAGCTTTTTAGCTTTTATAGGCCAATTCGATAGTGTACAGATTCAGATTATTTCAGGAGACAGATTAAGATACAGCAGGTCAAATCACGCCACTATGAGCAATTTTTCCTTTTGCCACAATGATTTCAAAAGTTGTCCGATGCAGAGGCGTCAGAAAACTTCTATATGTGGAAAAGGATTAAAAGGTCTCTGCTGCAGATTTTTTCCATGTGTTAAGGGGTTTAAAACACATATCAATTAACCCTTTCCCTCAATTAAACACATTCTGATGCCTCTGCAGCAGACGACTTTTGAAAACATTGTGGCACAATGTTTTCAACACTTTTCAATAATTTAACTTTCATTGATAGAAAATTTCAACATTTTAGTATATAAAATGACAAAGTCGTCTGCTGTAGTTTTGTTGTATGTGGAAATGGGTTAAAAGGCATCTGCTGCAGATTTGTTCTATGTAATAAGGGGTTACATGTAACACTTATCAATTGAAGCTAATTTTGAATAAACACCATTGAGTCACTCGTTACACTTTCAACCTCATCTTTGAGGGCGTCACTCATTAACACTTCAGATCTGAACGAAGTCATCACTTTGTATGGTTTCGGTGATACAATTAAACCTTTAAACTCTCCTTCAAGGTCACATTTTTCACAAAGGTCAAAGGTCAACTGATACAAAAAATGTGTGGTGAATAAAAATAGTATTATGTCGACTAGACTTTCCCCTGGACATCCTCGTATTCCGTCTCCAAATGGGAAAAAGTAGTCTGGAATGTGGAGAGCACCGTCTTTTATAAATCTGAAAAAAGGGAAATAATGGCATGGTAACCCTTTCCAACCAGCAAATGCATTTTAGTGCATCTCCTGCAGACGACTAAAGAAAACATTGTGTCAAAAGGAGAAATTGCTCTCTAGTCAATAATCAAATCATCATTTATAGAGATATCCAATATTGTTGCTTAGATGTTATCAAAGCCGTCTACTGCACAACTTGTTGTATTTGGAAAAGAGTTAAATATTTTTGAAATGATAGAAATGATAGAAATGATTTCAGATGCTTGTTTAATACTTCCCTGAAACAGACAACATTGTATAACCCTGACACAGACAACATTGTATATCCCTGAAATAGACAACATTGTATATCCCTGAAATAGACAACATTGTATATCCCTGAAATAGACAACATTGTATATCCCTGAAATAGACAACATTGTATATCCCTGAAACAGACAACATTGTATATCCCTGAAATAGACAACATTGTATATCCCTGAAACAGACAACATTGTATATCCCTGAAATAGACAACATTGTATATCCCTGAAATAGACAACATTGTAAATCCCTGAAATAGACAACATTGTAAATCCCTGAAACAGACAACATTGTATATCCCTGAAATAGACAACATTGTATATCCCTGAAATAGACAACATTGTATATCCCTGAAATAGACAACATTGTATATCCCTGAAATAGACAACATTGTATATCCCTGAAATAGACAACATTGTATATCCCTGAAACAGACAACATTGTATATCCCTGAAACAGATAACATTGTATATCCAACAGATAACATTGTATATCCCTGAAATACACAACATTGTATATCCCTGAAACAGATAACATTGTATATCCCTGAAACAGATAACATTGTATATCCCTGAAACAGACAACATTGTATATCCCTGAAATAGACAACATTGTATATCCCTGAAATAGACAACATTGTATATCCCTGAAATAGACAACATTGTATATCCCTGAAATAGACAACATTGTAAATCCCTGAAATAGACAACATTGTATATCCCTGAAATAGACAACATTGTATATCCCTGAAACAGATAACATTGTATATCCCTGAAACAGATAACATTGTATATCCCTGAAACAGACAACATTGTATATCCCTGAAATAGACAACATTGTATATCCCTGAAATAGACAACATTGTATATCCCTGAAATAGACAACATTGTATATCCCTGAAATAGACAACATTGTATATCCCTGAAATAGACAACATTGTAAATCCCTGAAATAGACAACATTGTAAATCCCTGAAACAGACAACATTGTATATCCCTGAAATAGACAACATTGTTTATCCCTGAAATAGACAACATTGTATATCCCTGAAATAGACAACATTGTATATCCCTGAAATAGACAACATTGTATATCCCTGAAACAGACAACATTGTATATCCCTGAAACAGATAACATTGTATATCCAACAGATAACATTGTATATCCCTGAAATACACAACATTGTATATCCCTGAAACAGATAACATTGTATATCCCTGAAACAGATAACATTGTATATCCCTGAAACAGACAACATTGTATATCCCTGAAATAGACAACATTGTATATCCCTGAAATAGACAACATTGTATATCCCTGAAATAGACAACATTGTATATCCCTGAAATAGACAACATTGTATATCCCTGAAACAGACAACATTGTATATCCCTGAAACAGACAACATTGTATATCCCTGAAATAGACAACATTGTATATCCCTGAAATAGACAACATTGTATATCCCTGAAATAGACAACATTGTATATCCCTGAAATAGACAACATTGTATATCCCTGAAATAGACAACATTGTATATCCCTGAAATAGACAACATTGTATATCCCTGAAATAGACAACGTTGTTTATCCCTGAAATACACAACGTTGTATACCCCTGAAATAGACAACATTGTATATCCCTGAAAAAGACAACATTGCCTATCCCTGAAGCAGACGAATTTTGAAAACTAGTTACATCATTTATACTTCATATTGGTTCCTGTATCTTAACCCTTTCCCTCATAAAGATGCTTTCTGATGCCTATGTAGCAGACGGCTTTTTGAAAACATAGTGACAAAAGAAGAAATTGCGCAAAACAAGCAATTTCTTCTTTTGCCACAATGTTTTCCACTTTTAGTCATAGGTTATCCCTTCAATTATAGAGATTTTCTAGTTTTTGACCAAATATGCTCAAAGTCGGCTGCTGCAGAATGAGGGAAAGGGTTAAGGCACCCGATTTCAGAATTAGGGGCAGCCGGTTCCAATACCGGTGGCCAAGCTGGTTACCGTAATGCTCATAACAAAATATTTTTTCAAGTCAGAAATGGCTAAATAATAATAATATAATATTTTATTCCCTTTCACACATGTAGATGCATTTTAATATATCTTCAGAAGACTTCAAAAAACATTGTTACAAAAGAAGAAATCGCTTCTTCTTTCTTCTTTTGCCACAATGTCTTTAACTCTTTCCAATAAATATACTTTTAGCTGTAAGGATTTTCCATATTTTTCTTTTCATTATATTTCCAAAATGTTTGCATCAGATCTTTCTGTATTTGGGGAAAAGTTGATATATACAAAACTTAATGCACTAACCTTGAAGGGTCAAATTTCATTGGTTGTTTCCAATGTTTGGGGTCATGATGTAAACTCCAGACATTAAATAACATCAACGTATCTACCGGTAAAGTGTATTCTGTAAAGATAAAGCCGTACAGTTTACTGTATAAACTCTATTACAAGATAAAAAAAAATCCTAAATATCGCCTTTTTGTCGAGTCAAACAAAACTTTAATGCAATTCTACCCACCGACAAGTCACTGATCTTGAGAAGTTGATCAGGTTTGTCATTAAAATTTACTTGGTGATTTCACGGATAACTATTTCTGACTGCTTTGAAAAAATACTGAGGAGTAATATATGACATTTTGAAAATGTAGAGTATAGCTTGCAGGGCTGTACAAATCCCATAGCCCGACGTCCGGGACAAGTCATAAATCACATCGGGCAAGTCGCTAATTGCAACATCTCACTCCCGGACAAGTGGCATTTTCCAAAAATCCATGTCCCATTATATCAACCCAATTACGTAACAGTGATTGTAAATTCCTGTGTCTGGAAGCCCGGCTTAATTACTAACACACATGTCTGTCTTGTATAAATTGACTGTATGTTACATGCAAAAAGCCACTCGCGCGTGACCATAACAAATCAATAACAGTAGGCGGAGTTACCCACCTGTCAGATCGTGTGATTTCAGCCAACCGAATCGCGTTAGTAATAGTCGATTAACGTGATATATATGTATCCAATAAGGCTGTCCAATCATAAGTGACAATTGTTCCTTGGGGCTGTGTTATTTCATGAATGCTAGGGAATTACCTATGGATCGGTCTCATTAAAATATACCATTAAATGTATTTTGATCCATATTTCTACTTTCGGTATGCGATGTTTGCAAACTGGTGCAAACCGGTTCAGAAAGACTTGGAAGAAATTTTCGCCATGCAGAAGTTAATATTAGAATAACGGCGGGAAAAAAATCATATGACTTAATAGTTGCGATTTCATTGGATGAAATGAGAAAATGGGTGAATGACATTCACGACCTGACGACCCCCATGTTTACATTCAACGCTGTTTACCGATTTCTAATGCTCAAAGTAGGGAACCATGATTAACATTGCGCAATCATCAAAATGGTGGCTATGTTGCGAATAATACCGCAACACCAATCTGACTATTAAAGTACACGATCTGACTAAATGTAAATGCGTAGCGTTAATAGGAGATGATTTTAATGAGATTGACCGCAACACATGAAACAAATTTAACGTTTTGTTGTCTTTCTTTTTTTTTGACAATATTTTTTGATTTAATAACTACATTGAACCTGATAAATTTGACTTTTGGTTAATAAAATTGAATTAATTTAATATGTCTTTCTTTGTAAAACTGACCCTCGTATCGAACACTGCCCTGTTTCGGTGACTGAGGGACCTAAATCGGTGACCTTATTATTTTGTTATCTTCAATTTGAAAAGTGCTATTGCATCATTTGACTATGTTGTCTCAAGTTTAACATTTCTGTCAATAGCTTTTGAATCCTCTGTAAATATGGATAAAATACATACATTTTATGCAGAATATTTCAAATAACCTAGTGAAAAATAATCTCTTTTCCAAATTTCATTTTTTTTAACTGAATGCTGCACTACAGGTATTTTGCAATAATGTTATTTGAATTGGTCACTACCCTTAAATCATGTACATTGTGTGCTCTTAATGTTATCTTTATACAGAACTAGAAAAAAAACACTTAAAAACAATTAAAACACTCAAGAAACCGCGATCCGGGCTACCACACAATTCTTAAATTTGTCGCATGTTAAACTTGGTGTGCAGAAAAGTGAGACAAGTGAGAATCTTAGCAGGACAAGTGGCATTCTGAAAGTCACTTGTCCTGGACAAGTCGCTGAATTTTTTTTTTGTACAGCCCTGGCTTGTGATAATTGATACATTTTCATACAATGCCTACTGCAAAAGGCATCCTGTGTTGTCCGTATCAGAAAACTAGTTTACCTCTTTACCTAAGTCATAAGGTTTCTAGTTATTCAGCTATAGATTAATTTTGAAAACATTGTGCAGACATGAGGAATTGTTCAAATATTCATCATATATATATTGTTCAGATATCCTTGAATTATCAGATGTTTTCAAGGCAAAACGTTGACTTCTAAGACTTTCAAAACATGCAATAACAAGAGGCCCATGAGGGCCTATGCTCTACTGGCATTGATCTGGCTTGTTTCAAAAGGAACCAATATGTCATCAATATTCAAATACCATCTAAGTTTGGTGAAGATCAGATAGTAAATGGAAGCTCTATTGTGTTCACAAGCTGTATTATAACAATTTTGACAATTTCAAGGGCCATAATCCAGCCATGCATGGGTAGATCTTGCCGTTTTTTAGAAATGAACCAAACTCTCATGGATATCTAACTACTGTATAAGTTTGATTGAGATACAATCAAAAGTGAAGAAAAAAAGTATCGTGTTAACAAGCTCTTTTATATCAATTTTGACCATTTCAAGAGCCATAATCCAGTCATGCATGGGCGGATCTGGCTGGTTTTAGAAAGGAACATAGCTCTTATGAATATCTAACTACTGTATAAGTTTGGTTGAGATACAATCAAAAGTGAAGACTGTATCGTGTTAACAAGCTCTTTTATAGCAATTTTGACCATTTCAAGGGCCATATTCCAGTCATGCATGGGCGGATCTGGCTGGTTTTCGAAAGGAACTGAGCTCTCATTGATATCTAACTACTGTATAAGTTTGGTTGAGATACAATTAAAAGTGAAGACTATCGTGTTAACAAGCTCTTTTATAGCAATTTTGACCATTTCAAGGGCCATAATCCAGTCATGCATAGGCGGATCTGGCTGGATTTCGAAAGGAACCAAGCTCTCATGGATATCTAACTACTGTATAAGTTTGGTTGAGATACAATCAAAAGTGAAGACTGTATCGTGTTAACAAGCTCTTTTATAGCAATTTTGACCATTTCAAGGGCCATAATCCAGTCATGCATAGGCGGATCTGGCTGGATTTCGAAAGGAACCAAGCTCTCATGGATATCTAACTACTGTATAAGTTTGGTTGAGATACAATCAAAAGTGAAGACTGTATCGTGTTAACAAGCTCTTTTATAGCAATTTTGACCATTTCAAGGGCCATAATCCAGTCATGCATGGGCGGATCTTGCTGGTTTTCGAAAGAGACCGAGCTCTCATGGATATCTAACTACTGTATAAGTTTGGTTGAGATACAATCAAAAGTGAAGACTGTATCGTGTTAACAAGAAATTGTTTACGGACGGACGGACGAACGCACACACGGACGACGGACAAATCGCCACGACATAAGCCCTTCTGGCCTTTGGCCAGTAGAGCTAAAAATCATTGAAAGCCTGTTTGAGTGAAAGCTAAACTATTGAATAGAGTTAATAACATTGTGAAGGAGAAATTGCTCATTAGGATCAATTTCTCCTTTTGCCACAATGTTTTCAAAGGTCCTCTCCTGCAGATGCTTCAAAATATGTCTACAAGTTTGAAAAAAGTTAAAAAAGAAAACAAATGGAACAACTATCAATTAGGATGTTTCAGTTTTAGTGAATTACCCATGAACATGGTTTCCTTGGTAACAGAATGCGGTAGCAGAAAAGGCATCACACTAGCGAGTCTATGTGTTTCCATGACTACAGCACATGTATATGGTAAGTAAGGCTGGTCGCTGAGTTTGGGCAATCTCTCCTTACCGACGACTGTCATCAACTCTTTATGGACCTTCATTGAAAGATAATAAAAACAGGTCTAGATAGGGAGAAGAAACCAACGATACTTTTGACTTTACCCTTTCCCACATACAACAAATCTGCAGCAGACGACTTTACAAACATACCTGAAAACATTTGGGAACTCCCTTTAAATGAAAGTATAATAATTGAATAGAGTTGAAAACATGGTGACAAAAGGAGAAATTGATAGTTTTGAGCATTTTCCTCTTTTGTCGCCATGTTTTCAACAAGAGCGCCAAATGCCACAAAATACACCCGTCCTGTTTTTTTGAGACCAATTAAGTATAGTGATAATTGGTTGTACATCAAGCAAATTTAGAGAGCAGACACTGTTAGTACAGTTTTGGCCATTTCGAGGAACATAAGTGTGTAGTGACTAAAATAACATGGTAAGTTATCGAACTTGTCCAAGATAGTATGCCAATACACATTCTGACCAAATTTGGTGATGATTGGACAAAGGCTTGGCTAAGGCGATATGGCTAGTTATCAAACTTGTCCGAGATATTATGCTATTTTAGGTAATTTTAGGTAATTTCTATAATTAAAGGGCAATAACTCTTAATTGACTAAAGCGATATGGCTAGTTATCAAACTTGTCCCAGATATTATGCCAATACAAATTCTGACTGAATTTGGGGATGATTGGACAAAGGCTTCTAAAGTTATTGAGCTGACAAGACCAATTTTAGGTAATTTCTTTAATAAAAGGGGGATAACTCTTGATTGACTAAGGCGATATGGATAGTTATCAAACTTGTCCGAGATATTATGCCAATACACATTCTGACACAATTAGGTGATAATTGGACAAAGGCTTTTAAAGTTATTGAGCTGACAAGACCAATTTTGGGTAATTTCTTTCTATAATTAAAGGGCGATAACTCTCGATTGACTAAAGCGATATGGCTATTTATAATGTTTTCCACTTTTAGTCGTAGGTTATCCATTCAATTATAGAGATATTCTATTTTTTGACAAAATAAGTTCAAAGTCGTCTGCCATGAAACCAGGTTTTCTATAATTGAAGGTGTTTGATTAAGAATTAACAGATCTGTCAAATCTTTCTGTTAATCGTTAATCAAAGCTAGTAATTCAATTAACAGGGAATATTTCTATTGATGAATAATCATAATTACTTTGTCAATTAAATATATCCCAATTTTATCTAACAAATATCAGTTCAATACAGTCAATCGTGTGTTGATGGCCTCATTTATTAGGAACATACAATAGATAACAGATATTAAGCAACCTTTCGTTGTAAGCAGCCACATTTAGGCTCCCTAATGCCAGGTTGATAATCAGTGATCTGCTTTAACCCTTTACTTGATAGTAACATGTTTATGCCTTTGCAAATAGACTAGATCCAGGGCCCGAGGTTATGAAACTTACTCATATCTATGCTATATTCTTTTAAATTGCCAAGTTATTTAATATGGAGCATATTTGCGCGAAGTTATTTGAAAATATCTATATGCATGGTAAAGTTATGGTCTGAACAAAAAAAGTTCAAGTGAAGTATATTTTCTGTCACTGTGACCTTGACCTGGAAGCTAAACACATAAATTGTGCATTTGACACAGCGTCTTGATATGGTGTATATCTGTTCCAAGCTATTTGAAAATATCTCTATGGATGAAAAAGTTATTGTCCGGACAAGAAAAGTTCAACTGATGTCTATTTGTTGTCACTGTGACCTTGACCTTGAAGCTACAGACAAAAGTTTTGCATGTGACACATCATATTGATATAGTTCATATTTGTGCCAAGTTATTTGAAAATATCTCTATGCATGACACAGTTATGGTCCAGACAAGAAAAGTTAAATTAAAGTCTATTTCTTATCACTGTGACCTTGACCTTGAATCTACAGATTTATTTTTTCATTTGGAACATCGTCTTGATATGGTGCATGTTTGTGCCAAGTTATTTGAAAATATCTCTTATGGTCCGGACAAGAACAAAGTTCAATTAAAGTCTATTTCTTATCACTGTGACCTTGACCTTGAATCTACAGATTTTTCTTTTGCATTTGGCACATCGTCTTGATATGGTGCATGTTTGTGCCAAGTTATTTGAAAATATCTCCATGCATGACAAAGTTATGGTCCGGACAAGAAAAAAGTTCAATTAAAGTCTATTTCTTATCACTGTGACCTTGACCTTGAATCTACAGAATTTATTTTGCATTTGGCACATCGTCTTGATATGGTGCATGTTTGTGCCAAGTTATTTGAAAATATCTCTATGCATGACAAAGTTATGGTCCGGACAAGAAAAGTTCAATTAAAGTCTATTTCTTATCACTGTGACCTTGACCTTGAATCTAGTTTTTTCTTTTGCATTTGGCACATCGTCTTGATATGGTGCATGTTTGTGCCAAGTTATTTGAAAATATCTCTATGCATGGCAAAGTTATGGTCCGGACAAGGAAAGTTGATGCCCGCCCATCCAACTGCCCGCCCGCCCGCCGACTTCGACAACCTAATAACCAGAAAAACCTGGTTAAAAATTGTTCATTAAGCTTACAACTTGAAAAAGTTGTCTGCTGCATAGGCGTCATATGGGAAAGGGCTAAAAGGTATTAAATTTAACCCTTTCCCACATACATATGCTTTCTGATGCCTCTGCAGCAGATGACTTTTTATTTTTTTTTATAATTTTCACTTATGAATAGAGATTTTCTGCGTTTATGCCTAAATGTTTTCAAAGTCATCTGCTGCAGCAGTATTGTTGTATGTAGGAAACAGGTTTAAGAACTGTCTTGTCTAGTATAAAAGATGACTGAGAATTGCGAAATCTTACTTTTCTACGTTTGTATCAGGTAAACAGTTACACAATGTATTACCTTTTCCTGAACGTCTGGGAATGATGACACATACAAAATCAACCATTGTAACGTAACAGCCACAGTTTTGTATCCAGAGCCCGCCATTTCGATAAACATTGTGTCAATATCGTCCCGATCCAGTAACCCTGAGTCCTCATTTTTCTCCAGCATTATCAGCATTTGGTCAATAATGTCTGAGGCAAGATGGGGGTTGAAACAATCTTTATGCCTGAAAAAATATCTGCAATTATAGCTGTGGTGCAGTGGTAGAGTATTAGTCTCTCGTACCAAAGGTTCCGGATTCGAATCCTGTGATGAGCGGGTTCTGCCTTTGGGACTTTTCCACACTCATGGTGCTAGTACTGGTTATGTCTCCAGGTGGCAGACATCAAACGTGATTAATATAAACTTAAAGCTTGTTTCGCTAAGTTTAAACTAACTATAGCTATTTGGTCTTTATCAGAAAAAGACCTTAAAAGGGTAACTGAATCCACTCAAAGAAATACAGTACTACAGTCTACATTGATATTAGTATTTGTGAGCAATTTCTTTTTTGCCACATTGGTTTTTAACCCTTTCCCTCATATAGACGCTTTCTGACACCTCTGCAGCAGACGGCTATTTGAAAACATAGTGCCAAAGGAAGAATTTGCACAAAACGTGCAATTTCTCCTTTTGACACAATGTTTTCCACTTTAAGCCATAGGTTATCCATTCAATTATAGAGATTTTTTATGTTTTGACAAAATATGTTCAAAGTCGTCTGCTGCAGAAATGTCGTATGAGGGAAAGGGTTCAAGTCATTTGCTGCAGATGTCAAATTTGACATGTTGGAAAGATTAGTCTGCTTGCAAAACCTGTGTGGAAATCAATATAATGTCTGAAATATTGTATTATTTTTATACAGAAGTGATATGTATTCTGGGGAAAGCAGTCAGAGTCTTTAACTGTTTCCCATAAACACATCCTATCTGACTCCTCCGTAGCAAACAACTATTAAAAAATACTGAATTCTCATTTTGCCACAATGTTCATTTAAAGAGTTTCCACATACTTTACTAAATGTTTTCAATGTCTGCTGCATATTTGTTGTATGTGAGAAAGGGTTAAAAGTTGTCTGCTATAAGTCTGATAAGCAAAGATTCAGATCAGTCTCCCCTCTTCCTCCACATCTTGGTAAACAACAACCCCTTAACCCTTTCCCTCATACGGCAATTCTGCAGCAGACGACTTTGAACACAGTTTGCCAAAACAAAAAGAAAATCTCTATAATTGAATGGATAACCTATGACTAAAAGTGTAAAACATTGTGGCAAAAGGAGAAATTGCTCGTTTTGAGCAATTTCTTCTTTTGTCACTATATTTTCAAAAAACTGTCTGCTGCAGAGGCGTCAGAAAGCGTCTATATGAGGGAAAGGTTTAAGACCAAAATGTTCAAGTCATAATGCTTGCTGTATTGGTTTATTTGGGTTAACAAAGTTTTCAAGAGTAATTCAGTAATTTTACGTCAATAGCATTCACACTTATCCATAACCACTGGGTGACTAACAAGTACTTATCAAAGGAAAATCATGTTTGCAGTAGATATATATGTATACATTTGTTTGTATCATACTACTCAGAGCATTCGAAAAATGTACTTCTCATTCAAATTTCAGTCTCCCGAGATATCAATTGTCCATGGCTTCTCATAGTACAATACAAATTGTCATACTGCTACTGCAACAAAGTATTCCTTATTCAAAATAATTGTCATTCATTTAACCCTTTCTCACATATAGACAGTCAGTGTCTTTTCTTAACCCAATTATGGGCCAAAATTGGATCCCATTCACAATCAAACGACACCTCTTTTTTTCACAAAAGTAGGCCTAAATTTCACAAAATCTGCCTTTCATCCCATTTTAGATGTCACTATTTTCACAATTCAAAGGGCCCTCTGGCCCTGGTCACAAAACAGCGAGAAAAAACACCAAGACTCTTTCTAATGCCTCTGCAGCAGACGACTTTTGAAAACATTGTGACAAAAGTAGAATTGCTCAAAATGAGCAATTTCTACTTTTTCTACAATGTTTTCAACTTTTTCAGTAATTATGCCTTCATTTAAAGAGATTTTCTGTGTTTTTGTCCAGATTTATCTAGATGTATGTGGGAAAGGGAGGTGTCATTATATCCTATACAATAAAACAAGTCTGAGTATTTTCATTTCAATATTTCAGATTGCATAATTTTTTTTTATCTTATCTGCTGTAAATGTATTGATGGCTTAGTGTGAAGCAGTTGTAACTGTATGTTATTTAAGAAGCAGTTAGAACTGTTTTGCGCCGAGGCAACAGTATCAAAATATTGTTCAAAGTGGAAAATGAAAAATCAACTAACCTATTGGTGATACGTCTTTGATATTCATATTGTAGCTTTGCCCGCTCCCAAACTTCTATATCTTTGTGTCGATTCCATTTACTGAGCAGTGGAACAAAGGCACACCAATTGTCCGTGGCAAGTTCATGCCGCATCTGATAAGTTCTCCAAATTTCTAGAAAATTTTCGTCGGCAGGTGTATACAGCTTACCGTTCATAAGTAGAAGCATGATACGTAGAACTGTTGATTCAAAGATGATGCCTAAATTGCAAGGCTTCTTTTGAAGAGAGAGAACATACGCCAAGTTTTCTGCTTCGGCACTTATCATCAATTCCAAAGTGTCGCTCTCGCAGCATACCTGGTCAATACTGCTCAGGAGAAAATGCTTTTTCATCTTGTATTTTGTAGACAAATCTGAATATGCCACCCCTATGAAAAGCAAACGTAAACTAATATTATATGAGCACATCTGTATGAAAAAGTAAAAGTTACAGTACAGTGTAAGTTATGATCACCCTATCCATCTACTCAGTCTTATCAGAATCTAAACAACTTGACAGAATCAATTTCTTCTTTTGCCACAATGTTTCAACTCTATTCAATAATCATACTTTCATTCTTAGATATTTTCCGTGTTTTTACTTAGATGCTTTCGAAGTCATCTGCTGCAGATGTGTTGTGTGTAGGAAAGGCTAAATTTTTTTTTCCTAATAGCAATACAGAAGACTTTTAAAGCCACTTAAATGTTGGAAATGCCAAAATTATCATCAAATGCAAATTCTTTTCTATGGTGTACATGTTATACCTCAACTATAGCGTTTTCAACAAACCGTCAATTTTTCATTCCAATTTTTAGATTGTGTACCAGGTTTTTTTTCTCAAATATTTTCAATGTAGTTGACTCTATAACTTTCTATTAGCAGGGTCTACTAATACATATTTAGTAGCCAATATATTTGGAATGAAATAACTCTTTCCCTCTTGTAAAAGCTTTCTGACGCGTCTGCAGCAGACGATATTTGAAGACATTGTGGCAAAAGAAGAAATAGCTCAAATAGAGCAATTTAATTCTCCTTTAGCCACAATGTTTTCAACTCTATTCCATAATTAAAATTGTTTTGTCAATATGTTTTCCAAGTCCTCTGCTACAGAATTATTGTATGTGGGCATGGGTTAAAAACAGTTAAACATATAATACACTTACCCCCATCATTCATTCCATTACACAATACTGAAGTTGAAAACACGTTTGGTCGACCTGCAAACTTCCCAAAGTTCTTCACCAGTCCTTCGTAAATACCTTCGAAAGATGACACTACAACAGCTTTGTGAGTACCAATTTTCAAACTGAATATTTTTCCGTAGGTTTTTTCGAGGTGCGTTATTCTGGTATGGGGTTTGTTTTTAAACAAAGTTAGATTACCAATGATTGGGTAACCCCATGGTCCAGTTGGAAAGTTAATTTTCCTGTTCCTCCATAGATATAAAATACTCAAGATCAATACGACAGACAGCAGGAATATATTCGTTTTATTTGACTCACTAATCGGCATTAAGGGAGGAAAATTAAATCCAGAAAGATCTGACAATTCTCTTGCCACATTTTCCATTTCTGTTTTTGTTGCTGCCATTGTTGTTTTAGAACGCCTATACATTTAACTATGCTCTGTGTTAAATGATGAGTCATTGAAGTCACATATATTTCTGGAAAATGTTGCTTGTTAATATTCTCTCACTTTGGATAACTTTTCGAGAAATGAAGCAGCTTAGCTGATTGTTTATAGATACACTGTATTATCTGCACATACGGAAATGTTTCTATGACAACCATGTAATCACTGACATGTTCCCGAGGAAATGTTATAAAACATCATCCCGAATTTATCGGCAAATTGATCAAGTGTGCTAAGAGTAATTTTGATATAATGTGCGAGTAAAAGTCTATATCAATACATCATTTTTTTCACCTTCACATTTCAACGATTGCTTTTATTTTTGGAAAATGATGGAAAATAATACAAAATACATTTCAATGTGAAATATTTACCAACTCTTGTTACGATCAGAGCAAGACACAAATGGTTTATTGATTTCTTTGCTCCAGCGGCTGCTTTGTTTACATTTTGTCGTTTTACTGTACGTTACTGAACTGTTTTAATGATGTGGGCGGAGTTCCAGTTACCGAACACCGGTGGATGGTACTCAGCTAATATTTTATTTTGATTCAAAGGAGAATACCAGTCAAAGCGCGGCACTTTTAAATGTTATGGTGTTAGAGGGATTTACAGTCAAAATGTCGAATGACCAAAATGGCACGTTGATAAAACAGAACAAATCATGAGTGAAAATGTCTATGTTGTATTTATACATAAAGACTTATTTGTGTAACTTTTAAACTTTATTTTTAAAAAAACACCTACGAAATGTATTAGGATTTTTTCAATTTAAATATTATTATACCTTTTAAACTATAAATATAGGTAATGGGACGTTTATGTAATCAAATACTCTATGCTAGCACATCATTATACATTAATCCGAGTCTTCTCTGACCCTAAACAGCCCTTTTTACGATTTTTAATAATTTCATCTTGCTTTGTAAGCCGCAAAAAAAAGGCTTTTAAGGTCAGAGAAGTCTCGGATTACATTATACATGTACTTTAAATACGATATAATATGTAGGACTATGTCGCCGTGGAATCTGGCTTTCATTTCTGACCCGGCGTTATATGTAAGATAATGCTAGTCCAAGTTTCTGTACTAGGAATGCGATTAATTTTGACTGTTTACAATGCAATATGTGACGGCGATACATTGAGACTAAAGTAACGCAAGTCGCTTTTCTTTAAACAATTGGCATCTTTGAACAATTAACTCATCCAATAGGCGCACACCCAGGCATACGCACGTAATCAAATGCGTACAATTCGTCAGGAAATCTAAAACACTGAAGGCTGAGAGTGGTATGGGTTGATTTCGTCCGAAAATATCAATTAATCTGCTTGCGGATATAGCTAGTTTGTGGTTTCGATATGATCACTTGAGTTCGCCATATGCAATGTAGGATTTAAAAATATCCCTACGGAATGTACCCGGACCCCCTACCTGACCTGTGTGTATACTCGAAGTTCACCCAGTCACGCCCCTGATCCCTGTAGCGCACTAGTATAGTTTCGTGTTTTCAAGAAGTGCCGATTTCTCGGTCATCCTTGTTTACATTACAACAAAAGCTATGTACAGACACACTCCTGTGAGTAGGGAGATTACATTTGTTCCACTCGATTTGCGGTCGCCAGAATGTAATTGAAAAGCATTTAAAAATACTTGTCATTTTCGAACTGCAATTTGTCGATTTCTGGGGTCAATTATTGCGCGGGTGCATCAGCACCATCGCATATATATTGGTTGGGTTTAGAACTACCACCGGTGCAATGGTCTTGCGTATGCGCCGTGTTAATCTTCTTGATCGCGCATGCGCCTTATTTTACCGTCAGCTCTCGGATACTTCCGTAGCAGTTCAGCACTAGACTGGTTCTCGTTCGAGTTTGCAATAGAAGATTAAGATTAGTGAACCAGTCTATTTATATGCGAGTATTTTTTTTTTATAATCAAAATGTAAATTAAAACCATAGTTCAACGTGTACCGGCGTTAAGCCATCGCGGTTCACCCTTGCAGGCACTAACCGCGATGAACGTTGCTTAACTTTATGAAAAGGTCAACCACTTTACCAACGTAGCTATAAAAGCAGGCTTCCACAGCAAGGCTGTAGAAGTGATATTTATACCCATACCCCGTTCCCGTTACATTTCTCCCTCTTTTCTCTTGATTTCGACTCGAAGTCACACAACTGAACACAAACAGTATACCAGAGCGGAGTATATGTAACATCACTGGGAACCACCGGGGTTTTAATAACAGGAAAATGGGAATATTTTCATAAATGCGAAGTTATTGTGCTAAATGTTGCGATTTTAAGAATATATTAAGGGAAAAAAAGGACGCGCATGCGCAGATAAATGTTTACAATAATTTTGGTCAACACGTTGGGAAAAGGTGTTTTTGTTGTCGTTTTACGTATTTAACTAAAAAACTATTGTTATCATGTATTTAAATCATATATTCAAAAGCGGGTTTCGTGTTTTTCGAATCAAACAGTATTTCTTAAACCATAAAATGCTGATTCCCGCGCTAACATCCAATTGCTGCATCTTGCAGCAACTCTTGTCGTACACAGAGCCCTTGATAGAAATCGGCTACAGGGGCCTAACCAGATGACGTCGCAATCGCAAAATCGCAACGCATAAGACGCATGCGTAATCTGTATAATCTAGGAGTTAAGAAGTCAAGTATTTCGTATATAACACAGAAACTAACGGCTTATGGTCAGTTTCTAGAACAAACCTGGATCCTTTTAATACGTTTTGAAACTATTCCTAAACTAACCTCAAGCTTTGTTTCTGGATAGTTTCTTTCGTATAACTATGATGCTGTCCCGGTGTCAACTTTAAAAGTTACATCCGTATATGTTCACGGCTGCGTGCTCCATGCTACCCGTATCGTTCCAAGGAGGGACTCGTCTCCATAGTTTGACTCTGTCGCTACTCTTGTGCACGACTCCAATTGTTGAACATATTTCACTTCATAATTGTTTCCCATTTTCTGGCACTTCCGACACCTGTCGTCTTTTGCCGGACACGCGTTCTTCGGATGCAGCGGATTGATGCCACATCGATGACATTCGCCGATCTCTGGCGATGGCGGGACCGGCTTTTTATCTGGTTTCCTGTTCCGGTGCCTCCGAGTCTTCTGATTTTTTCCTGGGCGTCCGAGTGGCAAAACCCGCACCATTCCTCGTTAAGATACTTCACGTAGTCTTTCTACGCTGTCCATATGCTATAGTTATAATGATCGTAAAGATTTCCAATGAGAACATTTGGGGAATCCCACACAGGACCGTGTTACCATCAATAGCCTCTATATGGTTAGTTTAAACATATTTTATTGTCATATATTTTACATAGTAGGAA
Source organism: Serripes groenlandicus (assembly GCA_031761405.1). Taxonomy (NCBI): domain Eukaryota; kingdom Metazoa; phylum Mollusca; class Bivalvia; order Cardiida; family Cardiidae; genus Serripes; species Serripes groenlandicus. The sequence continues at coordinate 2,988,645 of JASEVX010000020.1, read as the reverse complement.
GCATCGAGAAATATACAATGGAGAAATGGATTGGACGGAAAGCTCATAGCTTATTTTAGGTCCTCTCCAATAAAGGTTGATTTACAGGAAACACGGTGAATATTTAATTATTCAGAAAATATCAGCTTTGTAAATTTATCTTACAAGAAAAAATATACATGTAGCGAGTTGAGAGGTTAGTTTATGTATATGTCAAATATCCATACCATTTAAAATATAACATAAAAAGATTCATACATTTTTTTAACTGATTAAAAATAGCATTATTTACTTCAATTGATGAGTTTTGATTTCCATATATAACAAAATATCGAGCCTAATGTTTTGTGGAAGTTCTCTTAGCATGCCATGTCTAATATCATTGTAGCGGGGACATTCAAGTAGGTAATGTAAAGAGGTTTCAGTTTGTCCACATGCACAAAGTGGAGAACCAACAACACTCCTGAGAAAAAGATGATGGTTGAATCCACTACATTTTGTTCGTAATCGGGTATGTAATACTTGTAAATACCTATCCCCATGGTAACAATATAGAGGTGGTTTCGTAGTATTTTGATATGATAATAGTTTAAAAGATCTTACAGATTCAGCATGTTGTATTTCGGGTAACAACGTATTCCATTCTCTTATTGATGAAGGAAGAAACGAATTATAATATAGTGTTGTTCAAGAGTGGATTGTTTGTAAGTTGTCAGAATTTCTTAAGGCATATTGAGAATTTTGACCTACATATACCATAGTTGGGACTTTATTAGATAAATATTCTGGAGTTAAATTGTTTTTCATTGTATACAACATGACCAACTTGTGTTTTGATCTTCTGTATTCTGAAGATTCCCACATCACTTCTTTTTAATCTATCCTTATCATTTTGATTACAGTTATCCCATACAACATCTGCATATTCCAAAATAGTTCTTATGAAAGAAAAATAAATAATTTCAAGGGATTTTCTATCCAAAACTAATTTCAACTTTCTCATTATGTTGATTCTAAACCGCTATATAATCAATATATGTTCGTGCCACGTGCAATCAGTAGCAAAATTAAGACCTAGATGTTTATGTATATTAACCTCTTTTATCGGCTGGTTACGCATATAAAAGGGATCGTGTGCATTTCTGCTAAGTTTGCGCAAGAAGAGAAGAATTTCAGATTTGGAGGGATTAAAATTAACTAGCCATATATTAGCCCAATCGGATATTTTATCAATACCAGTCAATACATTGGAAGTTGCTACTTGTGGATTTTGTACTATAACAGACAGGCTAGTATTATCAGCAAAAAGACGGATGCTGCTGTTTATTTCAGATGCAATATATATATATATATGGTTCATATAGCTTTTTTGGTGGTACCGTTTCTACGGCTTGTTGGACTCGGACCGATTTTCGTTATTTGGCCGCAGCTATCGATTTTTTTCGGCGATAGCTGTTTTACCTCATTTTTGACTTAGATGTTAAACAAATGATCTAGATCGTAGACCAATGAAATGTTGTATTTAATGAATGATGTTGAAGAAATAAAGGAAATGAAACGTTTTGATTGGCATAGTTAAAATGGCGATCCTACGAGAGGCACTAATAAGGTGAAGTTTTAAAATGAAATGTTCAGCATACTAACCTTAAATTGTTTTCCTTAAGAAATAAATTTCAATGAAATAAATCAGTGAAAACGTACGAAATATAATATTTAGAGCAATTTCTTTTTTTTGGAAACATTTATACACCTCTTGGGAGCCTCGCATAATCTCTAGTCATGTGTCGTATTCTCGGCCTTAAATGTGCATGTTCCATTTCTTAGTGTTTTCTCATATGGTTAGGTTATTGATTGCCGCTTATCTTTTTTAAAGATATTTCTTGTTTATAATAGCAATGTACAGGAGTGTAATACAAAAAATCAAATAAATCCATGAATATGATTACTATTTGGTCTTGGTTGTTCTTATACTTAAGATACGTGTATGACCAAACAGAGAGGTATTACTACATGTATTTATATGTCTCCGGTCAGAATTTTGGTTTAAATTGTCCTTCTATTAGTTGTTTTAGAACAATTTAACTATTAGCGACATACTTCCGCTCGAGAAATGTTAAATTTTAGTGTGAAATGTTATATTACAATACAAATATATAAAGTGCTTCTCCATATAAATACAAATGTAATGAATCGTTTAGCTTTATTTTTTAGCTATAATGTATACATGTATACTTAGGTCCAGTGTGTGCCTTTAGACCATGATGTGTTGATGTCATAACACACTCGTTCAATTAAATAGCCTAGCCATCACATTAAATATGGTGCTTTTCACAAAGAGCGGATTCAAATGATATGCTACAATAACCGAAACCGGAACCGGAAGTTTAGACAAAACTTGTCCCAATTATTTGACAGGACAAAACGTTGGCCGAGTATTTAGCGTCTGGGATGTGGAGCCGGCCGTCCCGGGTTCGATTCCAAATCGCGGCACGGCATTCACGATGGAGTGCGCCTGGGCTAGGCACATTTTCTAGCCAAGTATTAGTACTTTGGTATTGACTCCATAAACCAGATTTGTTCATGCTTTAATTCGTTGAACAAAGAAGGAAATATATGAAAAATGAGCTTTCGGACTGAGAGGCTTTAAAAGATTTCTAGAAGTCTGCTTCCATCCAATGAGCTGTCTGCAGCCTGGGTCTGTTTGCCGTATCTATTTGAAAATATTTAAGAAGGCAAGGCATATCAAGACTCCTTGTTGAAGATAAATACTTATAAGTTCAAACCCAGCAGTTAGTTTGTAGTGAAAGAATATGAACCGAATTACGAGAAAACCAAACATTGTGGATTCTGCGTATAGCATCGACCCGGATCAGCCTTAGCATGCCGCGCAGGCTAACCCGGACAGACAATTTTCGGGAATCATTACTCTAAACCTCTTTCACCCTGCGACGGAATGTGTCGGTCCGGATTAGCCTGCGTGGACTGTTCAGTCCAAGCACAGGATCGTTACAATTAGAACGCTTATAACATAATTTCAACGCAAACAAATGTTTCACCCATAGCTCGATACTCACATATCCGTTAGGAGAATATTCTATTTCTAATTTCAAATAAGTATCATCGAGCTCTTAACCTCTTCGGGATGTAAAACACGTCCATTCAAAATCGTCAAGAATATACATGAGTGCAACGTGACGTATATTGACTCATAACCTGATAGCATATAGTAAAATAGGCTGATTTGAAAGCGTCTTCCTTTTTAAGGAAGAACAATGTGGGACAATCAATTCAGAAGTTGCTCAATTATAACAATTCTCATTTTCCCGCAATGTTTTCAAAATTCGCCGGCTTCACAGGCGTCAAATGTTATCTGTAATTCGGAAAGGTTTATTAAACGAAGATTAGCATCATCAGGAAAAAAAGCAGACAAATAGAAACCCATTCATAGTTCCTTTACCTGCTTCTTGTATCGACTTGTTATATGTCATACACCATACCTTAAATGAAACTCGTTTCCGTCGCAGCAGGCGACCATTGACGGACGGGAAAAGTTGCATGATATGAGAAATTTTCGTTTTTTAAAGGATGTTTTCTTTTCCACGAGTACTGAAATGAAATTACCTCGCGTACGTGGATTATCTAATTAATACACAACCAATAAACATTGTAAACAGACAGACAGAATAGCTGTAGTTTAGCACCGTCGTCCGATTAATTTCATAACACATTGATAAGTCTGTTCTCGTAATTCATTGCTTTCAAACGAAGATAAATCATCTACATGTATATACTTGCAGAAAACACGTATAATAAAATATAAGGTCCATATACATGTTAGACTAGAGGAACTAATTTCACAACTATACAGGGTTAAGGACAAGACAACAGTATTACTCTTGTTAAAACAACATTCAGGTTCTAATTATCAATGCACATATATCGAAAACAGCTTACATCACACATCTTAGAAGGTACGTGTAGTATGGCTAAACGTAAAATCGGAGACCATACGCTAAACTGTCCTAATTATGTTTAAATAGTAGGGAGAAGATCCGAATGTGTGTGAAGTTGATCGGTCATTGGTACTCGGTGTTCGAATTTATATAGTAAACTGAACGCCGACCTGGAATACCGAGCTATGCCATCGGTATTCGAATTTATATAGTAAACTGAATGCTGACCTGGAAAACCGAGCTCGGCCATCGGTATTCGAATTTATATAGTAAACTGAACGCTGACCTGGAAAACCGAGCTCGGCTATCGGTATTCGAATTTATATAGTAAACTGAACGCTGACTTGGAATACCAATCTCGTCCAGCGGTGTTCGAATTTATATTTTAAACATAACGCCGACCTGGAATGCCAAGTTCGGCAATCGTCAACTTCACATACATTTGGAAGTCGTTCATGAATGCATTAAACTATGGGTTGTGTATCGGCTTCCGGTTGTGTAATGCGGTAACAAATAGGCCCCTATTGACGATCTCTTTTCGGCGCGAAGCATAGATAATGCACACACAGCCTGTATTCGCTAATCAATAGTATGTATGTTTGAGATTAGTACAACCGTCTGTTGCCATCTTTGTGTTTGTCAATGTTGTCATATTACGCACATACACACATATGTATACAATCACCGTCAATCACATGCATAATTATCATAGAATGCCCTCTAATGAATCTTTATTCGAAATAAAATTTACTTGAGCTCATAGCTGTATGCAACATTAAGGCTTTCCTACATACAACATCTCTGTGGCAGACAACTTTGAAAACATATTTGCAAAAACATAACAAATCTCCCAAACGGTAGCAAACATTGTAACGAAAGGAAAAAACTATGAACAATTTCTCCTTTTGCAACAATGTTTTCAAAATTCGTCTGCTGCAGAGGCGTCAGAAAGCGTGTATATAATATGCGGGAAAGGCTTAACGAATACAATGCAGTTTTTTTGTTTCTGTGTTTACTTTTCAAATCGGTTAACATAATAATAAATGGGATTTCTGATTTTAATGAGAACGTTTGAAAGAGAATAATTTATATTAAATTTTAAAATTGAAACGATTGAATCTCATTTCATATTAACAAGTTATTCTGTAACTATGACTGTATCACTTCGCATTACATAAACGTTAATCTATCCATAGTTGCAATGAACACATGTTCGAGGGTAGTCCGAAAAGATTAAAAAAAAAAAATAAGATAACAATTTACTGCTTTAACACTTTTCAAAATACAACAATTGCACAGCAAACGACTAGACAAAAACTGGAAAATCTTTATTAATATAAAACTATTGATAAGAAGTGTAATCATTGTTGCACAACGAGAAATTTCCCATACTAATCAATTTCTCGTTTTGCAACATTGATAACACTTCTAACATTATAACAATGTTTTCGAAAGTCTTCTGTTATAGAGGCGTCGAGATGCGTCCGTGTGAAGGACGGGGTTTATATGCACCGACATTGTATACAACAAAAAACAACATCTAAATCTAATTTAAATATTTACATGTAAACAAAACATTCTAAGGCATTCTCACGAACTGAATATTTAAAATGTGCATAGAATGACTCGAGAAGCAGTTCAAACTTTGTTTACGTTAACTCATAAAATACCACGTTGATCACATTCTCAAAATGCTCTCCATGCGCATCCATACATGTTTGGTACCCATGTAGCAAATACCTTCGCTTACCCGAGTTGTTCCTTAACCCTTTCCCACAAATGTGTGGCGCATCTGCAGCAGCCGTCTTTTGAAAATAATTTGCAAAAACAGAACAGAATCAGACGAGTCCGTTCGTAACGAGCTGTTTCCCATTATATCAGCATTGCCTACCTTTTAGTTTGTGAACATGGACGAGTCTAATTTAGGAAATAACCTGTATCAAAGTTGTTTACTGTTAGAATGATGTCGATGCTCAACATTTCTGCTAACATTAGACGGATGTCATACTCAACAACGTCATGATTTGAGCCTTCCCACGAAAAGACCAACATTGTGGAAGCTGCGTAACGTATCTACCCGGATCAGCCTTAGAAAGCCGCGCAGGCTAACCCGGACAGACACGTTTCGCCTCCTGTGGATTTTCTTATTCAGGAATCATTACTTTATACCTCTATCCCCCTGAGAGAAAATGTGTCGGATCAGAGTAGCCTGCGCGGACTGCGCAGGCTGAACTGGTTGGATACATAACGCAGAGTCCATAATGTTGGTTCTCTCGTCGGACGGCTCATGTGGCACAACATGTACTAAATAAAAAGGCGTTATTTTCAAACTTCCCGGTAGGTGTCTCGGGTGATCGGTCATGGGGGAGTGTTCTTTTATAACGCGCATTTCCTAGCCTAGTACTAGATTGTTCACGAAGTTCTGTCGCTGTGATACATTAGATGTGGTCAATATGCGCTATATAACGCACGTCATTGTTTTAATGCTTTTCAGTATTACTAATAGACAAATGATCTAACATGCCATTGGTTGATTTTTAGACTACATGAACACAAAGTGGTTATATGTAGAACTTTGTTTGCTGCGGCATCGGAAAGAGTTAAAATAACCAAACTTTCAAAACATCTTTTTCCAAATGCACCGGCCCGATTTAACAATAATTTCGCACACAGGTTCTTTATGCGAACTCCAATCTGAGGAAAAACATGACCGCATGGGGCAGTGCACGATTTCCTTATATGTTTTATAATACAATATTTAGATAGAAAAGGATGAGAATGAGCCAATTTTCGTGAAACTTCACCAGAATGTTTATTGAGTGGTCCTCCTACTAAATTGATCAACTAATTTAATTATATGTAGAACTCTGGCTACTTCGGTATCAGAAAGAGGGACAATACATGTATGTAAACTTGTAAAATCATCTTGTCCAAAAGTACTTGCCTGATTTGCAAATAAAAATACTTCTTTTGGTGACATAACTGCAAGGATGCGAGCTCGTTTTTCATAATACGGTATATATGAAACATTTTTAAAAAACTTCTTGTCCAAAGCCGGGACGACTAATACGTATTAGTTGTCCCAGTCCAAAAGTAATGCCCCGAATAAGTGACCCTCTACTACGATTGTTCAAATTATTCCAATCTATTGAAAAACATGGCCACCATGGGCCAGGTTTTCCTTATATGGATAAAATAAAATCTTTAGAAATCATCTTGTATATACGTACAGGATCGAGTTGGTATAAATGTTCATTGGTGACCATTTACTCCATACCTATATCCCTCTAAGACGGAATGTGTAGGCCCGGCATCTCGTTCTTTTCCTTACGCAGTGTCCATAATCTTGTTTTTTTCGTGGAACGGCTCATATAAGGATATCGTGTTTCTATTGTGAAACACCATGGTTTCCTGCTTATAGGACTCTTCAATAATTAGGGTAGTTTTGTTATGTACGAAATAACAATATGAAGTCTATTGATATGCGTATGATTTGGCGACATTATCTTCATAAGAACAGTTTCTATATTTACCTCAAATATATAAGCTGTTTTACTGTTGTGTTTTTTTACTGTCACGTGTCTGCGTTTCATCATTAAAACAGAGACACAATACCCAATATTAAGACAGTTCGAGTTGGGGTTTCAAAACATGTAATATATATCCTACATATGACATGGTGCAATGTATACGTTTTTTGAGGGGCATAGGAAAAGACGAAATATTATCGATACAAATAGTAGATTGGTTTTTCCAATTTTGCATGATGAGCAAATGTTGTTTAAAGCCAATCTATCAGTCAATTATATTTGAACCGTTTGTCCTTACAATAAACATTAAAACGTGACTGATTCCAACATTCGGGTAAACCAGGTTTGTAAATATCACAGGGTGCGGTCAATGGTAAATATGCTTTGCCGTCATCCAGCCAGCCACACCTACATTTGTGGTAACCCATTTCAACAGCTTTTCTCATATCAACTAGGGATGCAATAGATGTCCCAATATGTATACAGTAAGCGACCGCTTCTTCGAACAGGAATGCATATGTTTCACCATCTTTTGTGTACATTATTATAGGTAGAATCCTGTAATAATGGTTCCATCCGGCAAGTTCCATCAGCTGACCGGTAACATCGCTTTGAGTGGGACTGATATTAGTTGACTCACAGGTGTTTGATTCCGGGGAAAAGTTGATCCCGAAACACTCGGTAGTCTCGTTGCATCTCGATAAACACGTGTCGAGGTATTTAGATTGAAGAGTAAATCTTCTCGACCCGGTCGCTATATACTCGTTCCTATTACCTTTGTACGTGTCGGTTCCCGAGTAGGCATAGGCATGTGTATCACAGGACATTCTTGCGGGGAACCAAGAACCGTATTCATTGCACATTGAAAGTACGGGTTGTGTGAATAGGTTTCTGCATTCGTAGCGTATATTTGATCCGATATTACGCAGATTGCCGAAAATTTGTATGTCATCATCAGTCGTTGAAATAGGACATTCAGCCAATTTGCACGTACCTTCTTCACAAGTCTCACCGGGGTTACATTCGCTACCAGTGCAAATGCTAGGGTTCTCAGACTGCAAAAGATAACATCAATATTGATTTAATTCGACACACATATACAAGTCGCGGCGGGCATGGTGGAGTGCCCATGAGTAAGGCACATTTCCTAGTTTAGTACTTGTTTGTTTACCCCGGGATCATGAAACAGTGAAAAGTGAAAAACAACAACGGTGTTTGGACCTTGAACTTGTCGAAATACCAACATGATGACGGAGATTAAGTTGATAAACCTATTGATAACAGTTATGCGGTCAATGAGGGACACAACGGGGTAAACCATTTTATTAGGTGACTGAAAACGACAAATCATCCAACTAAGAAACGAAATAAACAAGAGCAATCGATCACTCAGACGAAAGGTCAATGTTGATATTTCATCTCTTGAGAGATGTATTTTCATTGATTTTGGCAATTTGAAGGTCAAAACAACACGTGGTTTATCATGATCAAGTCAATGAAATATAAAAGCCCTGGATATTTTCAGACAATTCTATTACAAGAGGAATCAAAGCACTCAAATTGCTGCCAGCAAGAGGCTAACTGCAGCACACGGAAAACATTAGGTTAAGGATTTACCGAGCACATACACTTCACAAGAAGACCTTGTTATGTGTTCGTTAATTGAATGATATTTCAGTTGAATGCACACTATTATATTCACAGAATGGGGGCTATCGTAAAACCTTTGTTTGACTGGCGGTATTTCACAGAAGTCGTTGCATAGTTTACACACTCATTGATGCATTAATCACAATGCATGCTATATCAAAATCAAAAGAACGCTGCATAACAATGAAAACTATATTGAAATTCGAATCTAAATATCAAAGCAAAATATAAACAATCTGTATCTACATTTTCTGGTTACTAAAAACAAAAAATGGTGGCATACTAAAACGAAATGTTTCTCATACTCTATACTAGTTTCACAATACGGACAGCTACGATAATCTTTAGGTAAACCATAGTGCCTACCTCTATCTACCATGTACGGTGTTCCATTAGGGACATATCGTAATATCGTTGTTTCGAGGTTTCGACCTAGGGTCGATAGTACGATAACGCGATGCGATAGTACGACAACGCGATGCGATAGTACGATAACGCGATGCGATAGTGCGATATTAATATCGCAATCTCGCATCGTGGTCTCGTACTATCGCATCGGACTTTCGTACTATCGCATCGCGTTATCGTACTATCGCATCGCGTTATCGTACTATCGCATCGCGTTATCGTTCTATCGCATCGCGTTATCGTACTATCGCATCGCGTTATCGTACTATCGCATTGCGTTATCGTACTATCGACCCTAGGTCGAAACCGCTAAACAACGATATTACGATATGTCCCTAATGGAACACTACCATGAGAGTATGTGATGCGCATCTGAAGTTAGCAATACATTTTCTAAATTTATCACCGTCAATTGCATGAATGTATCTCTCACTATTATAATGACTCTAAAATATTACATGATAACATAGCTTGCTGTAATTTCACATCTAGACCTCCAGTTCTGAATATATTGGTCTTTAAATTATTGAATAAACTCATTTAAAAATATATTTGTGTTGTATACATGTTGCGCTTCCCACATCTGTCCTAAACCATTGACAAATAATCACTTTCTTACTTCGCTTACCCAAGTTGTATACCCTAAATTATTATAATGTACCATATTGTCATAGCATACTCTAGCATATCTAGATATTGGCAAAGATAACAAACGTATCCAGTATTTAATGCAACGTTTGGTGGAGTAGATAAAAACAGGAAATCAGCCCAGGTCTCCTAATACCTCCTCATTAAATGATGTGCATATTCCATACCCGGGTGAATTATTCAGACCCCATAGCTCTGCTTCATATAATATGACAGTAGCAATCTTTTGGTCAAAAAATTTTAAAAAATGATTTATATGGTAAACATGGTATATCGTGCATATATCTAATTATTTCGATCTGACATTTTATACAGCGACAAAATGTTGCTGAAGTACAAACCTTCATAATTAAATCCGTTAATGTTTCTAAGGCGGTATTTGCTAACGACCATTTTTTTCTTGAAAGACAGACAACCTCCCCTTTTAAAAACAAGGACCTTTGTTTTGGCAATATTAACCACAAGTTTAGATTTCTTGCAAAATTTATGTAAAATATTTAGTTGTCTCTGTAGCCCTACAACGGTGTCAGACGCTAAGGCTACGGCATCCGCAAACATGAGCAAACATATTTCTAATATATCTGGATATAGTTGTATTCCTCTTGTGTTTTTTTTTAAATATTTAACAGGCATACAGCTTGTTAAAAAAACGTGCGAACAAAATAGGGCTAGACTTACAGCCCTGTCGTAATCCGATTTGACAAACAAACGGTGTTGATACATTACTATATGTACTATTTAACTCATTATCGTTACATCTTACACACGCGTTGACCGAAGAATATATTGCTTTAATAGCTGTGAAAAGATTTTCCTTCAAAACTTGATGGTAAACGGAATCGGAAGCCTTTTGGAAGTCGATAAAGGCCACATATAAAGTCTTTTTGTTAACAAATAGCTATTCTTTGCATATAACTCAAAAGCATTGTCCGGCGTGCTGTATCCTGCCCTCAAACTCGCCTGGGCTTCACATAGTAAGTTATAACTTTCGGCATAAAACGTTAACCTTTTAGTAATTATAGTAATGTAAACTTTTCTCGAAACATCTAATAATGCAATGCCTCTGTAGTTATTTGGGTCATTTATATTCCCCTTTTTATGTATTGGAACAATAATTGATGTTCTTCACTGTTCTGGAAAGCCTATTAAACAATGTGTGGCTGTATGGTTATAAAGCATGTATTCCGTAGACAATATGGTGTGCGGATAACTCGCCTCCTGAGGCTTTATTAAGATTCAATGACTTCACACTATCTAATATTTATGTATCTGATATTGGTTCATTAAACAGTACATCCTCAATTTCATTAAAGCTTGTTTCTAACACTTCGTTTTCATTTAGATTTTCGGGTGAATCGGTAATATTGATGTCCGAGAAGAGCGTTGAAAAATGGTCATACCAACGATTTCTAGAAATATCTGGCAGTGGCCTTGACATATTAGAAAGTTTCTTTATTTCAAGCCAGAATGTCTTTTGGTTTTTTATACACTTTTCCAGTTTGGACAGATATAGTTTTTTTGTAATGACAACGCTTTTTCTTACATAAGGTTGTATATTCTTGCTTACAGTTTATTTATGTATCTAATACACTACATTTCGACTGGATAGAAAGCGTTGAAATATATTCCTAGTGTTTCGTATCGCTCTTATACACTCATTGTCAAACCAAGGTTTGCTTACTCTGTGATTTCTATTTATTGTTTGTGTTACCCTTTTAAACTCTTTGCTACATGTGAATAAAACTGTTTTAAATTCACTTAGCGCTAGGTCAGTATCTGTTTCATTGATATTAAGGCTTATTGCTCAATAGCATTTAAACTGCCACCAAGAATACACTTATACATATTCTGCAAATATACGTCAGAATTTCATTTTCCAACTTATATAGTGTTTTCATCCTGACTGAATGCCTTTCTTTCTGTTATAATATTAACTTTAATCTGAAGTTGCAAAGGCATATTGCTACTTTCAGTGCTATTCAATACTTCGAATGTATGGACGAGATCAAACATAGTCTTTGACACTATATAAAAGTCTATGGTACTAGAGCAATTAGTGTTATAAAATGTGTAACTACAACTCTCAAGTGCTTCACCAAAACGCCCATTTACGATATAACATGAATGTGCTTTACAAGAAGCGATGAGTTCTTTACCCAACTGTATCATGCGATTTCTGCTGCACAATTCTTTCAGCTTGAAGAATATCAGATGTTTCGTATATATCATGTATCATTATATCACTCTCTATAAAGTCTACCAGGATTACTTTTCGAACATTTAGATCCCCATTAATTAACAATTCTACATGCAACAAATCATTTTGTAATATTATTTAACTGATTCTAATTATTGGAAAACGGTTACTCAAAACAAAAACAAAATGGTGCCATATTTATTTTACCTTGTTTGAAATAATTTAAATACTGCTTTTAAAATTAACATGAATCATTTTATAAACAAACGAATATTTGCACTGTGCTATAATAGAACAATAATCCAAATTGTAGGGGTCAGTCTAGCATGGCTTCATACAGTCACAGTCACAGCTACAGCTGCCTCAAAACAATTGAACATGTTATTTCTCCATAACATAGGTGAAAAAATACATACACTGTTTTTTATTCTTTCAAATTTTTAATAAGTGTGAATATTCAATGAGCAGGTTGTAGAAGTTGTTGATCTGAAGGTACTTATAGATCGGTCGGTGGCACTTTCTACTCTGTAGTGTTTTCACGATACACACTTTTTATTGATATTTATACCGTTCTACCGAATTTGCACCACGATGCGAATGAATTTTGAAATTATAAACATAAGGGCCATGTTGTGTATGTGTACAACATTAAATGAAGGAACAGCTGAATAGATGAGTAAAAAAATGAATACTACAAAGATTAACATTAAATGCATGGGCTATATAGAAATATGTTACACTCAAAATAGTCAAAATGATGAGTGACTTCGGATTTCGCCTACTATAGCAATTGGCTCTAACGAGCCCCTTGCTAAAAACAAAATCTCAAAATGCATAGCTGGAACAAGTTTTTAATATGCGTTTTTCGACTGAGGGAAAAAAAGTTTAAGAAGAACAATTTATACAGGGAATTGATTGATTTTCTGGGAATCCACATTGTCTTTGATAATTTCTTCTAACTGTCCCTATACGAGGCTACAGCCCTCATTTTAAACCCGTGTATATATCGCAAACAGAGCCACGCCACACGAGATCCGACCTACGTGTATTAGTGACCAGTGAATATCCAGATCAATCTGCACAGTCTGTACAGTAGTTAAAGGTCACCGGACTAATATCATACAAACTATGCAACTATCCCATAAAAAACAAAATGCATGATTATGTGACAATCGATACAATAAAAATGACATATATAGCTGAAGCAGCCTACATTTAGAGCACATACAGTATACACATAAATAATATTATAGCATAGATTGCATATGCTGACAATGCAATAATGTGGAACCAGTAAGGCATTGCCTTTCGGACAAACACACAGCACATAAAACATCATCTATACATTTGCATTTTCTACATTTGACAGAAAGACTTGCCTTTGTTTCAATGCATAAAATACATACATGGCCAAAGACTTGCCTTTGTTTCAATGCATAAAATACATACATGGCCAATTGCCGTAGCTCAAATGCATCATAGAAGTTGTCAGTCGAAGCGTTGTTTAAATACCGTTGAGGCATACAAGACATTCGTAAATCTGGGCGTGATAAACCGAAATATACTAGTTTCCCAATAATGACAGCTACGATACTCTTTCGGAATAGCATTGTGCCTACCTCACGCTACCATTAGATTATGTAATGCGCATCTGCAGTAAGCAAGACATTCTCTAAATTTATTTACGTCAATAACATGAATTTATTTACGTCAATAGCATGAATTTGCATCTCAGTATTAGAAGCCTTATATAAGCATCTGGACGCAAATGTTTTCCTTAGTGAGTTTTACCATTTAAGGTTATGTCTCTCGAGTGTTGATATCAAACCTTAATTTGAATGATGTTTTCTTATTATTATTATAAATTTTACTTTGATGACATACTGCTGTTTGCAATATAAAGTCTTTCTAATGAATGTTCAATCATGCATGGCTATAATCATTATAGTGTACGACGTCTCTGAGTGCTCCATCTTTTGCAGAAAGTCATTAGCATGTTTTTGTTATGAACATTTAAACTTTGTGGTTTCAGAACAAACCTGTAATTAATATGTGATCGATTCTTACAACTTTGATGTGGTTTATGTCACCAGAAAAGTTGATCGAACACAAAGTTCTGTTTTGATCATGTATTCATTTCATGTCTATCCAGACGCTTTTACCTTTTTCAACATATAGACGCTTTCTGATACTTCTGCAGCAGACGACTTTACAAAACTTTATGACAAAAGGAGAAATTGCTCATAATTTGTTCAGTAATTATACATTCATTTATAGAGATTTTCTGTGTTTTTGTCAAGATGTTTTCAAAGTCGTCTGCTGCAGATTTGTTGTATTCGGGAAAGGGTTAAAGCTGAATAACAAAGGTCGCTTCCCTTGAAACGTGTTTGTGTCGTTATTGATACAAGTAAGACCATCATAAGACATTGAATCATTTACAAATATATTAACAGTTTTCCATTGCGCATTTGCTGCAGACGACTTATTAGAGCACTGTGTCATAATGGGCATTTACTCCTTTTGAAACAATGTTTTCAAATATATTCAATAATTGAGGGTTGCTAAAGGAAGCTTAAGGGCATTGACATGCAATAAAGACAGAGATCACCATGCGCATCCGCGCAGTTTGATCTTTCAGAATAAAATAAAATGCAGTCAGGTATCTGCACAGTCTGATCTTAATATGTACCCTTCGCTATTAAATAAGAAAGCAGTCTAGTATCTGCGCAGTCTGATCTTAATCTGTAACCTTCGCTATTAAAACAGAATGCAGTCAAGTATCTGCACATTCTGATCATGATCTGTACCATTCACTATTAAATAAGAAAGCAGTCTAGTATCAGCGCAGTCTGATCTTGATCAGTACCCTTCACTATCAAATAAGAAAGCATTCTGGTATCTGCGCAGTCTGATCTTAATCTGTACCCCTCGCTTTTAAATAAGAAAGCAGTCTAGTATCTGCAGTCTGATATTGATCTGTATCAATCGCTATTACGTCAAAGAAGCATTCAACGAGTCTCTTATAGACAGTGTTCATCTTAACCCTTTTTCGTCATGCAGGCTTCTGCATCAGACGACTTTTGAAAACATTGTGACAAAAAGAAGAATTTGCTCAGAGTGAGCAGTTTCTCCTTTTGCCACAATATTTCATTTTTTATTCATTAATTCTTTTTTAAGTTTTGGAGATTTACAATAGGTTTACAATATCGTCTGCTGCAGTTTTGTCATATGTGGGAAAGGGTAAAATCAAATGGATCGTGTTGGGTATTTTAAAGTACGGCTTAATTATCAATTAATTAATATGCGAGTAACCATGGTTTAATAAACTACATGTTTTAACTACACGATTTCAATGTCATCTGCGGCAAATTTATCTTGATTTCAAATGACTATTTTGAATTAATAATTGAAAAAGAATACCTGAGAATCTGCATTATATGGTGTATTCACCGGTACGCCGCGTGTTTGTCATTGAATTATTAATTATGAAATTCAATATACAAATAAACATGAGCACAAGAGAAAGTTGATGCAAGGCATCCATGTCGCCGGAAAAGACTGGGTTAAATTAGTGTTTACCACACATACATTCTTGACTTTCATTAGTCTAAACATACACATAATGTTTTCATTAAGGAATAATTTAAGGATTTTTGAAAATCCACATTCAAATTTAAGGAATTCTTTTGGTCAAGATTTTGGAATTTTTGTATTTGTCAATTAAACCACAACAAATACAGTTTTGGATTTAGATCTACATGCAATACAAATCACACACAAAAAGATAAGAAGTATCTATGTAAATGAGTGTTCATTTCTATGAACAAATCCAAAAGACAGAACCCGCTCATCACTGAATACGAACTGCATTGCGATTTACATAATAGATTTGGCATTATAATGGTAAATCATTGATATAAAAACAATGACAGTATAATTCGTTATAGTTTAATTTACGAAGAGAATCATTAATTTAGCAATAAATCAGTCTTTATATAATATATTATCTCAAGTGCGTATTTTCTTCTCGATTTCGTCCTTTACGCCAAAGAAATCTCATGTACGGCATTTGATCAGGTTTAGCCAGCACATCTGCGCAGGCATGTCTGGCTCTGAACTTTTTGCTATCAAGCATTATCCATTTGGATCCTTTAGCATGAACGCGTAGGCAGAAAATTTCCAACTTATGTTGGTAGCTCAGTCGGTAGCGTTGCGGCTGTCAATCAAGAGGTTGTGAGTTCGAACCCCAGCTTGGCCAACATTCTTTCCGACGTGTTGTGTTTGGAGTACTGGTGTGAGAAAGCCAGGAAACACATGAGTAGGTGAACTGGCCGCTGTGATATGACTGAAATTTTTTCGAAATGGCGTTAAGCTCCAATCAATCAAATTCAACTTATGTTATAATTACGTGAATGTTGGTTTTACTGCAGCACTGCTCATATGATAAACGCCGTAAAAGCTAATTGTTTGTACTTTAGGGGATTGAACTATATCTCACCTCGAGGAATAGCCCGGTCACATGCAATTGTTAGCACTCCTATAAAAGTGTTTGTTCCTTGAATGAAAAAAAGTCGTCAATCGCGAAAAATATTTCACAGTTGAAGCTCTCGAGATAAGATGAATGGTATCCGTTTATCGAAACATATGTTACATTATATAGTTTTAAATATATCACGGTTTATCTGATACGATATTATAAACAAAACCCTCAAAAAACATGAAACATATTTACTGATATTAGCTGGAGTTGTTTTGTAGTATTACAATGACATACTATTTTTAAAATGTAAATGCTGCAAAGGTATCAAAATTCATCTGAAACGGAACGGGCTAAAAATACAAACCTCCTTTTCTCTGTAGTAGAGACCTGGTGTCCTTTTCCCGAGTGTGTAGCTCGAAATGTATTGCCCATACAATCTACAGTAAGTCATCCTGTGCCGGTAAAGAATACTTCTACAAGAAACTCTGTTCTGACACTGCTCGAAACAGTCCTTGAACGTAACACCGACAAAACTTGTTAGATGCTGAACGCCAATATCCCCGAACACACATACAGCTAAATGTGTACAAATGTAGAGTGTACGATATCCCGCCATTTTCTCTAGTAAATAGCAGTCACAAGAGAATTGTTTTAAGTTAAATAGTTTGTGTTATTGCAGCGAACAAGAGTTCATCGGATAGTTATATATATATCTATGACTACAACTGATGGTGGAAGTTCTCTGCAGGTAGGCATCCACACAAATACAGTAAGTTGATTGGTCGTAAACCGCGTTACTGTTGGTTACGCCCGGGACGTAGATTATCTACGTTCCTGGTTACGCCAATTTGAAAACAGAAACAAGAAAGCAAGACAAATAGTTCGATTACCATAAAAGGCTGACTACGTTACGACTAGGTAATACGGTATATATTACACAAAGACGAATACACTTACCCCGCGCCGAAACACACGACGTGTTACATAATTATATACCGTTTAGATCGTAGCAGACAGGCTACGTTACGACTAGGTAATAAGGAATATAATTAACAAAATCGAATACAATTAACAAAGTCGAAAACAGTTAACCCACGACAATCACTCGACATGTTACATATATACCGTTTAAATCGTAGCAAACTGGCTAAGTTACGAATACGTAAAAAGGCATACATTTAACAGTCAGTCAGTAATGCAAACCCCTAAGCCCTACGCCAGTGTTAAATTCTTTGACTGATTTACTTCCCTTGTTTAATATTTGAAGGGTTGCGTCCCTTGTTGAATTACCCGCATTTAATGTCAAAATTATAATTTTAGTTTCATCAAAGTTAACTCATTAATTAGATTATGTGTCGTGTTATCTTTACTGGCATGGTGGCGGCGGTAATTATCAACCCACATAGAGAGATATTCTGTAATACTCACCGTGTATTTCCAGATTTACCGAGGCAAAGCCTACAAACTGGTAAACCCTTAATGGTAGCGCACGGGCAGTGTAAACCATTACTGTAATCAAGACATTCTGAAATCTTAAATTTTCAAATAAACAGAATGGCAGGTAATAATAGCACCAAAACAATGGCCTTTGAAAACATAATCTTCTTCGAGGCATGGGAACAAAACCTCCACTACACACTTTCGCCCCGTTCCTGTTGGATGGATTCACACGGCTTAAAAAGACTAATGCGGGACCTCTGCGAGGACTGACTGATAACCCTGAAGATGGCTAAGACGCACTGCAGCCTAAAACGTTACCCATCTGGATCTTATGTTTGGACAAATCGCCAACTTTTGTCCTGTTATTTCTCGCAACAGTATTGTGGAGCATTCAACTTCCATAAACAGTTATGGCAAATCGTTCGCCTACATTACGGCTTTCAGTCATCAGGTGCTCATTGTTTATACTTTAATAACATTCATCTAGAACCCTGGATACCTTATATTAGTTGTTTGAGAACAATTTAACCATTAGCGACATACTTACCGCTCGAGAAAT
This sequence comes from Serripes groenlandicus, assembly GCA_031761405.1. NCBI lineage: Eukaryota > Metazoa > Mollusca > Bivalvia > Cardiida > Cardiidae > Serripes > Serripes groenlandicus. The sequence continues at coordinate 2,969,801 of JASEVX010000020.1, read as the reverse complement.
GTTAAATTTCAGTGGGATATGTAATATTGCAATACACATATCTAAAGTGTAATGAATCGTTTAGCTTTATATTTTAGCTACGCTAGGGTCATTATGGGCTCCGAAACTTTTGACCTACACAGGCGCCCCATACGACCAACTAGTGTCATGGGTTAGCACGCCTATCTGTTCTTTCTTATAGTATTGACATATCTATGAAATTAAAAAACATGCCACTGAAGACACATTGCACAATGGTTGACACCATTCTACCTATCTGTGTCTACTTCAAACATGTGTCAATTGGTCTATGTTTCCTTGCGTCAGGGTCGCTGTCGGATGTATCATCCATCCATTGTTGACATTTCAGGGATATTTGTATCACTTATAGGTTAATACCTTTTTTGTAACTCAAGTTGGTCTACTGGGGATGAGTTTTCACTTGCTCATATAAGCCCATTGATAGAAGACGAATGAAGCTTGTCACAACGTCGGAAAGAATATTGGCCAAAAGCTGGAGTTCGAATTAACAACCTCTGGATTGACAGCTCAAGTCGCTATCGACTGAGCTACTGGGGCTCGACTACTGACTTAAATGACAATTTAACATTGATGTAATAGTGATCTGCAAAATCATGTTTTAGGAATTTATCACAATACTGGCATGCTGGAGGAGGTTCCAAACCCTGTAAGCTGAAGGGAAAACTCAGTAACGAGTGTGACTTCCACGACTGGCGATCACAGTATCCAGTCTTTGCTCCATGGAACCACACGTGTTGCGCAAGAGCTACATGGGATTGCATTTCCACTCGTATATTAATGCACCAACCAATCCATGGACGTTTCCCGACCGTGGATGACGTAGACGTACGCCTCGGCCTAATACGTCCCAAATGTATTCAATTGAATTACAGTCAGCAGAGTTGGCTGGCGATGGCAAAACAAAGAATTTATTTGCTCCTAGGAAGTTCCTGACGTTGCCTGAATATTGTTGCAACCACAGGCCGGATGATTTGATCGATCCTATTGCCATTTGACGATGACAATTTTTCACTTGAAATAATGGTTGATTTCGGCCAACCATAACACCACCAAAATCGGTTACGCTTTAGAACACAGTTATCAGCGTAACGTTCATTACGTCTTCTACAGACACTTATCCGTCCTTCATCGTTAGAAAGGTTAAAGCGTCACTAACCACCACGCAGATCCACAATCGTCTACGTTGGTTAAGGGTCCATTGCCGACGTTCCCTACGGTGGAGTTCCGTTAGCACCATGCCACGGTACGGTCTCCTGCACCTTATTCCATGCTCCCTTATCCGGTTTCGTATAGTGTCAGGTCTTCCACGTCAAAGAAGTCGAGTTTGTCGTGGAGAAACGGTAACTAAGTGACGATGACGTACGTGTTTATCTTGCCGAATGAGGTCCATGTGGCAATAACGCGACTAATCGTGTAATGGTCGATCGGGACATATGAAATCGTCTAGGGACACGATCTTGGCTACGACCAAATTTATACAATGCGTGCGCGGTCTTCGTTATTTAGCCTGGGAATTCTTAATTACAAATTTCTTTTTCAATGTGTGAATTCTGAATTGTTATTCAATTGTGCGAATTTTTCGCCAGTACGACTACGTGATAATGTACTGAATTATAGACCCTTTATGTCATCCTATGTATTTGAATATACTTAAAAGTTAGGCCTTTTTTCCATGAGGCTCCTTTCTTTGACGTCAGTATAATTAGGTCCAGAGTGTGCCATGATGTGTTGATGTCATAACACACCCGTTCAATTAAATAGTCTAGCCATAACATTAAATACGGTGCTTTTCACAAAGAGCGGATTCAAATGTTATGCTACTATAAGAAGATTAGACAAAACCTGTCCCGATTATGTGCAAGGACAAAACAGTGTGTTACTTCCCACAGACCAGGAACACGCATTGGCCGAGTATTTAGCGTCTGGGATTTGGAAACGGGTGTCCCGGATTCGATCCCAAATCTTTAAAAGATTTATATAAGTATGCTTCCATCCAATGCGCTGTCTGCAGCTTGTGGTCTGTTCGCCGTACCTCTGTAAATATTTAAGAAATGTGATTTTCTGCGTTTGATAAAATTGAATAAGAGGACAATTAATGTCCCCCTGTATTAAAGTAATGAACGCTAGGTGGCGTTGTTATAAAGTGAATTGCACGAGGAAAGTACTCGCGTTCAGTCTTTCAGGTTTGGACAGTTGGACTGTGCCGACGTGAACGATTTATATTGATTCATGAAGGTTGAATTGGTGTGTCTAACTAGGTGCTTTTGAAATGGCCCACGGTGATGAGTTTCCTTGAACAATATTGGACTTGAATGTGAGAGCGTTAACCCCTTTAAGGCCCAATTAAGTGCAGTAGAAGATAAGTATTTTATTTCTAGTTGTCATTTTGATATGAATTGGTTTACACATGAATTACGAGTAATGTCAGAAGGAATATATTGTGAAAAGGATTGACACGAATGAATGTATTCTAGATAATATAATGTATGGATACAAGATCATTTTCTATTCATTACAAAGCAAATCAATAAATAAAAGACATTGATTACTTCGCGTCAGAGTACAATGCTAAATTGTCTCATTTCTACTCTAGATTCCGGTGTTATGGAATGTTGGGAGTGGATGCATATAGTTACGACTAGAGTAAAGCATGTGTACTTCTTGTCCCACCTATCACCTTAACACCCAGAATGCTAGGGAAGATGAAAGTATCCTATGCGAGGGGAGTGCTAGTAGTCCCGCAATGGAAATCGGCTGGTTTTTGGCGAATGTTATGTTCTTTCGATGAAGAGTTTTCGTCATTGTTTCAAGATTTTATATCATTGCTACTACAAAGGATTTCATACAAGATGTTAAAATGGAAAAGGCATTTTTGGTTCTGAAAATTCTTGAAATTTGGTTCTGGTTCTGAAAATTCGAAATTCAGAAAGTTATCTTTATATATTGACTAAAGTGGAAGAGGGAGGAAAAAATGATAGGTAAGGTACAGTAATACGTTAAGAAAACTGCAAATGTCGAACATTGGTTATCTCCCCTTTTTGCAAATTAGGAGCATTAATATTTGGATTCTGGTTTGACTTAATGTGTTGTGCCTGGTAACAATGTACAGGATGTTTTGTGTCTGGTAACAATGTACAGCATGTTTTGTGTAAGCATCATTATCCGACTCTGAATTTCCAGTACAAGCACCTTGATGTTATTTAGATTAAGAATTCCAAAGCGCTAGAAGAAATGTATTCCTATGTTCACTCATAGGGAAATTCTTAAATCAATGATATGATATTACAACGCTATTTATGTTTTATACATATGTTCTTTCAGAGATAATAGTAAAGAACTGCAGAACTTGTGAGTTACCTGTCACAGGCGTGGCTGCCTTTAGAACTGCTGGTGATATGGCGATATGTGGTTATCGTCAAGGCGATTGCCTTTCCGATCTATGGACCATAGAAGGATTGATAATAAGGGTTGTAGTTCTGTGGTTTGTTGTTGTTGGTTTAAGGATAAAAAATAAGTAAAGAGGAGTGTAAATGGTATTTCTCATGGTGTATGGTCCGAGGCAGAAAGTGCAAAATCCTCCACTTGGAGAGAGTTAGAAGCGGTATATAGAGTTCTGTTGTCTCTAGGAAATATACCAAAACGAAAATTCAAAAGGTGAAATGTTTACAGACAATCAAGGGGTTGAAATCCATTACAGTAAAAGGTTCAATGAAAAGAGAATTACAAGATATTGCTTATTACATTTTTCAGTTTTGTATGGCAAATTCTATAAGTCTTGAAATGGAGTGGATTCCAAGGTCTGAGAATGATAAAGCAGATTATTTGTCTAAAGGTTTGAATAAGGTGAACTCGACATGTTTATGGTGTTTAGGCGGAATGGACATGCTTGGAATAGCTAGGCTGAAATGCCTTGCTATTTGCAAGTTGACACATTCAAATTGTTAAAATACATATATTACAGTATATGCATGTCATCGTTTTATATTTAGTATGCATATGAAGCAACAGCTTGCATTAATATGTATTTGTATGTACATGTACATTTATTTCTTCAGATTTCATGATTTACCGGAAGTTCTATCGGAGAAGGAAAGATCAGGTACAAGCAAGGAAATTAATCGTTGTTAGTACACACGCGGTATCGCCTCAATATTGATTTGTACATGTAGTATTGTCGGGGCGGAATCGGCATGCTTAGAATATTCAGCCGAATCGCCATGTTTAAACAATTCACAGGAATCGCAATGTTTAGAATATTCAGGCGAAATTGAAATCTAGAATATTTAGGCGGAATGGCTATGCTTAGATCATAAGGCGGAACCGCCATGCTTAGACTATTTAGGTGGACTCGCCATGTTTAGAATATTAAGAATAACTGGGCTGAAATGCCTTGCTATTTGTAAGTTTGAAAATAACAAATTGCATGTGCATATAAAACAGTATATATATCAGAGTTTTACGTTTTTCATAATATGAAGTAGCAGCTTGCTTCATTATGTATTTGTATGTACATTTATTTCTTCAGATTCACGCTGACGATATTCATGACTTACCGGAAGTTCTAGCGACGAATAGTTGTCTACTCCCGAACTTGCTTCGACAATCAAGGGTATGCAGTACGGAACAGAAATATAATAGTGCTTTTATACGTTTTCATATAAGGGCCTTGTGTAAATAGCTTGGGAACAGAGACACTTTACCCGCTAAGACTCATACAGTCGCAGTTTATTTAGATTCTGTATTTCAAACCGCTAATTCCCTTAGTCATGTGATCTCTGCTTGTTATGCAATTAAGTGGGTACCATGAATGTTCGGTTTCGATTGCATACACATTCCTATTTATAGAAACTTTAACGCCACATGAAAGAAATACTTGCTTCAGTTATTGCGATCAGGAGGTGCTACTATTGCTGCGAATAACGGCGTTACAGATATATAATACTTAACTAACACTTTCCCTCATACGACAATTCTGCAGCAGAATAATTTGAACATATTTTGTCAAAAAATGGTAAATCTCTTGAATTGAATGGATAACCTATGACGAAAAGTGGAAAACATTGTGTCAAAAGGAGAAATTGCTCGTTTTGAGCAATTTCTTCTTTTGTCACTATGTTTCCAAAAAGCCGTCTGCTGCAGAGGCGTCAGAAAGCGTCTAAATGAGGGAAAGGGTTAAACGACAGGGACGTTGGCCAAGTGAAAGTGCATACGATTGATATATTAAAGATAGTGTTCACGAACGATTGCTGGTGTCACTAAATCAGGACTGTGATGTCGAACATTCAATACTTGTTTAGTTTGGGAAGTAAAACTTGATTTGATCAAGTATTGTAATTCATTAGATTTAAATTCCATGCGGAATTGGCCTACAACAATTCGTTACATAGTTGCCCTTTCTTTTAATTCAGTCGACTGTCCATATGCTTGTCGCAAATATAGAAAATGTATTTTTAATATGAAGTGATATTTGTTGCATTAATACGTCCATGAATGGATAGGTTTTTTGCGTTTGAGAAAATCGAATAAGAGGAAAATTAATTTCCGCCTGTAGTCAACGCTGGTTATAAAGTGAATTGCACGAGGAAAGTTCTCGTGTTCAGTCTTTCAGGTTTGGACAGTCGGACTGTGCTGACGTGTACGATTTATACAATTTATTTAAGTTAAACAAGACGAAAGCATGACTTAAAGGAAGCAGATGTAGTTCAGTACATTTAAATAACGTGTGAAAACAGACAGGATGTAAATATTTCGAACAAGAAGGCCAAATATCCCTTTATTATAACCAAGAAGGCCAAGCTGTGCCTATATTGCTCACCTGGCTACCATATCCTATAATAAAAGGTTACCAAGAGCAGAAAGCGTCAATTTTGACGAAGGGATTAGACGTTTTATATGCTGCGATCTATGTGATATTCAGCACGTGAAATTTAGTCGTGAAATGACAAGTTTAGTCCTGAAACCATTTGGTTTACACTTTGCTTTACAATAACTGTATATATAATGTGTCATACAAGCTGAAGCTTCTTAATTTTTACTCAATAAACGGTTTCAAATCTGCTCTGACTAGATCAATTAGATACAAAAAATCACATAGGTGCTTAAATATTAACATTAAATGCCTCTAGTTACATGTAAATCTGACACAAGCGTTGGAAGGAGAGGGGGATTTCTATTCTCCTTCCAGTTTATCAGTAGTATGATTAAAAAAAGAGAGGCCCAAGAGGGCCAGTATCGCTCCACTACCATTAGGCAACAATTAAATTTCCAAAAAGCCCCACCCCCTGGTGGCCATGTTTTTCGAGCAATCAACATAGCTTGAAGGAATCTGATAGAGGGTCAACCTAGGAACATTTCTACAAAATAATTTGAAAATCAGCCCATCACTTTCGGAGAAGAAGATTTTTTAAGTTTTCTCTTAAGCCTATTATAAGACAAAATTGTCCCGGCACCTGGAGGCCATAGTTTTCGACAAACAACAAGGCTTGAAGGAATCTGATAGAGGGTCACCATCGGAACATTTTTACAAAATTATTTGAAAATCAGCCTAACACTTTCGGAGAAGAAGATTTTTTAAGTTTTCACTTAAGCCTATTATAAGGCAAAATAGCCCCGGCACCTGGCGGCCATAGTTTTGGACATAGCAGCAAGGAATCTGATAGAGGGTCATCCTGGGAACATTTGTACAAAATTGTTTGAAAATCGGCCTTACACTTTCGGATAAGAAGATTTTTTAAATTATCACTATAGCCATATACGGCAAAATAGCCCCGCCCCCTAGAGGCCATCAAATTGGCTTGAAGGAATCTGATAGAAAGTCACCCTACGAATATTTCTACAAAATTATTTGAAAATCTGAGGAGAAGATTTTGTAAGTTTTCACTAAAGCCATAAAAAGCCCGCCCTCTGGCGGCCTTGTTTTTCGACCAATAAACATGGCTTGAAGGAATCTGATAGAGGGTCTCCCAAGGAATATTTCTACAAACAATTTAGAAAATTGGCCACAAACTTTCGGAGGAGAAGACTTTTTAAGTTTTCACTTTAGCCATATATGGCAAAATAGCCCCGCCCCCTGACGGCACTGTTTTGCGACCAATCAACATTTCTACAAAATTATTTGAAAATCGGCCTGACGCTTCCGGAGGTGAAGAAGATTATTTAAGTTTTCACTATTTGTTTCTTTCGGTTGCCATGGAAACCAGATTGTGCATGGATCCAAAATAAATGAAGTAACTTAGGAGAGGACATTGACCTTACTTTGATGTTTCATCCCAATGGGAGGAGAAATCGCTTGTAGCCAAAAGCTCACGGACGGACGGACGCACTCACGCGGACAGTTCCTCATGACACAAGCTCGACTGGCTTTCAGCCAGTGGAGCTAAAAACGGGAGTATATAAACAAAAAATACGAAGCAATTTTCCAAGTTTAAAGATATTTTTGATCAAAATGAAATTAAAATAAAAATTTCACATGTATAGTCAACATCTAGCAAGAATACAATGGTCCGAAAGAACAAACTGTATGGGGAGGAACGTTTTAAGTTTAGAAATACAACATCGTTTTATAAATAGGCAAAAACATCCCCCGAATTTTGAGGCCGTTAACCAAACAATTAAAACAGCGTAGCCTAGGAAGTTGGGGAAAAGTTATTAAGTACAAATTAAATGTGTTTTGTAATAACGGTAGAAGACATACGTATTTGGTATATTGTTGTTTCTTAAATCAGTTAATACAATTTATTGGTTCATAAAGTGTTTTTTATTTGTCAAACATACAATACAGAGTTTTTCTTAACAATAATAATGTTGGTTGCTCCCTTTTCGATTACGTCAGCCCATGGTACAAAATTAAAACCTATCCAATACTGACGGTCAACAATAAATTACGAAGAATAATTCATGAGAATCGGTTGTGTTAATGTTTTTGATAAACCTAACTGTTGCTCTCTTTGAGTTATGCTATTCCTATTTCTTATAGATATTTTATCACAATATGATATTTAGATGCGAATAAAGCTCAACATTTCCTGATTCGACATTGACAAATGGGCACAGGTTTCCAGAGGTTTTTTGCTATAAATAGTTTTATCTATGGTTGTTCCTGGGCGAGTTGGACTATCTGCATATTATGCATGTTATAGTTATACTGATTTAATTGAATTGTATATTTCATAGTAAGTGCGTGTAGAAAATATGTTGAATGCACACAGGTTCTTGTGCGGGTGTTATATGGTAAAACATGTAATTGCCACATGTATAACCATCCAAATATGTTATTAATTAAGAATGCTTTTTACTGTATATATTTACTCGACTAAATCGACTGTCCATATGCTTGCCGCAAATATAGAAAAAGTATTTTCAATATGAAGTGTTATTTGTTTCATTTTGTCATTAGTAAATTAGTGGCATTGATAAGTCTGTGAATGGAAAGGTACATGAGGAAAGCAAGACTCTTGGTTGAAGATAAATACTTAAAACCAAGCAGTTAGTTTGTAGTGAGAATATATGAATAATTGATTTTGATTCTCTGCAACGGTTTAGCAATCTGGTCGACTTTTGCATGCAGACTGCCCCAGTCTGCACCAGCTCAGCCGTTGTTTACTATCCACCAGCAACGCCATCTGGCGGACTTCGAGTGGAGATGAGAATTCACGGACATGTAAAACAAACGTGCTCATTATAAATCTCTTTTTTATTGGATAAATGGCAATATGTCCGAAACAAGGAGAGTATGTTTGTTAAATTGTGTCATCCAAGCACATGATCGTTACACTTGGAACGTTTATAACAGAATTTCTACGTAAACAAATGTTTCACCAAGAAATCGATTGCAGCGATCCGTAAAAACTCATGCCCAGCCATGTCAAATAAATAGGAGAATATTCTGTTTTTAATTTCTAACAAACAAATAAGTATCATATCTCTTAGCCTATTCGGGATGGAAAACACGTCAATTAAAAATGGTCAAGAATATACATGCGTGTAACGTGAAGTATATTAACTGATAGCAAAGAGTAAAATAGGCTGCTAGGAATTCCCCGTGGTCGATTGTTAGCGTCGGGGATTTGAAACTGGGCGTCCCGGGTTCGATCCCCAGTCGCGGCACGATGGTCATGGTGGAGTGCCCTTGGACAAGGCACATTTCACTGCCTATTACTGGTTTATTAACCTAGGGATCATGATTAATTGAACTGCCACCGTGATTTAACTGAAATAATGTTTAAAACGGCGTAAAAAAAAAAAAAAAAAAAAAAATTTAACAAATAAAATCGACTGCTATGAAAGCATCTATCTTTCTATAGAAATGAGAATAATGCGGTAAAGTCAATTCAGAAGTTGCTCAATTTAACAATTATCAATTTCCCCGCAATGTTTTTTCATAGTTCAATGTATTGGTTTCCTTTACCTGCTTCTTATATCGACTTTTTATATACCATAGACGATACTTTAAATGACACTCGTTTCCGTTGCACCAGGCGACCATTGACGGACGGGGAAAATGGCATAATATGAGACATTTTCATTTTTTAAATGACGTTTTCTTTCCCACGGACACTGAAATGAAATTATATCGCGTACGTTACGCCTGTTTTTATGAGGCTTTCCTTTTGACATCAGTATACATAGGTCCAGTGTGCGCTATTAATCCATGATTTCTTGATGACGTAACATACTCGTTCAATCAAATGATCGTGTCATTAAATATGATGCTTTTCGACATGAGCGAATTCTAATGGTGTGCTACCATGACCGAAACCGGAGGCTTAGCCACAACCTGTCCCGATTGTTTTATATGAAAGAGTGTTGCTTCATACTGATTAAGCATCCGCTATGGCCGAGTGGTTTACGTTGGGGATTTAAAACCGGGGGCTGCCCAAATCTCGGAGCGGTGTTCATGGTCATGGTCAAGTGCCCCTAGACAATGCATCGTCAGGAAAATTAGCAGACAAAGTGAAAACCATTCATAGTTCAGTGTTTTGGTTTCCTTTACCTGCTTCTTATATCGACGTTTTGTATGTATACCGTACACGAAACGTTAAATGACACTCGTTTCCGTTGAAGCAGGCGATCATTAACGGACGGGAAAAGTTTCATGATATGAGAAATTTCTTTTTTTTTAAATGATGTTTTCTTTTCCACGAGTACTGAAATGGAATAACCTCGCGTGCATGGATTATCTTACTAATACACACCAAATGACCATTGTAAACAGACGGAATATCTGCGGTTGAGCATCCTCGTCCGATTATTTTCATATGAGTCGTTCCACAAGAAAAGCAACATTATGGACTCTGCGTAATGTATCGACCAGACTGTGCAGTCAACACAGGCTAATCAGGGCCGACACATTCCGTCTCATGGGGATTGAGGTATAGAGTAATGATTCCTGAAACAGAAAAGTCACAGGAGGCAAAAGTGTCTGTCCGGGTTAGCCTGCGCTGCATCTTAGGCTGATCCGGGTCGATACTTAACGCAGCATATGCGGCATCAGAGTGAGTTAAAATGCCCAAACTTTTAAAACGTGGGGCTCGATTAACTTATATCTTTTTTTAATACAATCTTAAGATAGAAAATGATGAGACTGAGCCAATTGTTCATGAAAATTCACTGGAATGCTCATTGAGTAGTCCTCCTACTAAACTGTTCAAAGAATTTAATTGTATGCAGAACTTTGTTTACTGCGGTATCAGAAAGGCTGACAAATACATGTAAGTTAACTTTTCTTGTCCAAAAGTACTGTCCCGCTTTGATAAATATTTGGCACAAATTTTCTTTGAGTAACCTTCTACCAAATACGATCAAAATAGTCCGATCCGTCGAAAAACATGACTTCCAGGAGGCGGGGCTCGTTTTCCTAATACGGTATATAATCTTCTAGTCCAAAGGTATTGGTCCGAATAGGTGATCCTCTACTAAGAGTGTTCAAATTCTTCCGATCTATTGAAAAACATAGCCACCAGGGACCAGGTTTTCCTAATATGTATAAAATAAAAAAAATAGAAGTCATCCTGAACATACGTACATGATCGAGTTGGTATAAATATTCATTGGTTACCCTTTACAAAGGACGGGGCTTGGTTTCCTTATATGAATATATAGTGACTTTTTTAAAAGTCTTCTTCACTAAAAGTGCTGGACCGATTTGAAGGGTGAACTTCTACCACGGTAATCGATATAGGACAATCATTGTCCTCTTGTTATTACTTTAACATTGCATTGGAAGATACAAATACAATCTGAAAGCTGTCCCAACCAGCCTCGTACTTATAGTTTATCATTAATTTCAGTATTCCGTTTACTGACCAAATTTTGAAGAAGCAGTTGAAAGTATTGTTTTACAATGTGTGGGTCGCAAACTAAAAAAAAGAAACATATATTCTAAACCATCTCAATCATTACCTTTAGTTTAAACCAGGCAATTTAATACTGATTTTGATTTTACTGAAGAAGATATATATTTAATTGGCATGAATAGCAATTTGTATACTGGAAATGTAAAACAAATACGCTTACTGGACTTTACTAACACTGAACACAAATGCCATGAATCACACGATATATAATGATATTGCTTTATAATATAAGCCCACGAGCGAAAAAACCAACATCGTGGACTCTGCGTAAAAAAACCGGATCAGCCTAAGCATGCAGCGCAGGCTAACCTGGACAGACATTCTTCGCCTCCTGTGGATTTTCTGTTTCAGGAATCATTACGCTGTACCTCTATCCTCCTGTGAGGGAATGTGTAGGTCCATAATGTTGTTTTTCTCGTGGAAAAGCTCATATAGGGATATCGTGTTTCTATTGTGAAACACCGTGGTTTCCTGCTTATAGGAGTGTTCAATAATTAGGGTAGTTTTGTTACGTACGTAATAAAATATGAAGTATATTGATATGCGTATGATTTGGAGACATTATCTTCATAAGTACAGTGTCTATACTTACCAATGCCATAACACTAGAGCGTAGATGGGCTAAATTGCATTCCGTTCTGGAAAATGTCTTTATGAACTTAAAATACTCCGTTAAATTTATTAGAGGCGCTAGCAATCTTTATATGGTTAAAACTTGAAGACAAATTATTGCTGATTATGACAGGAGTTATAATTAAAGCGGGAAACGAACACTACATAATCTTCAGATAGTGTTGGGGCAGTAATTTACAAAAGTTCTCAAATATAAAAGCTGTTCTACTGGGTTCTTTTTAACTGTCACGTGTCTGTGTTTCATCATTAAAAAAGTGACACAATAACCAATATTAAGACAACTCGAGTTAAAAACATATAACTGAGACTATAGAATGATTCATATCACACCAATTCGGGATTCAAAACACGTAATATATATCCTACATATGACATGGTGCAGTGTATAGGTTGTTAAGGGCCAAGAAAAGAAGAAATATTATCGATACACATAGTAGATTGTTCTTGATCTAAAACTTAAGAAAATGTACATTTTCCAGTTTTGCATGATGAGCAAATGTTGTTTTAAGACAATCTATCAGTCAATTATATTTGAACCGTTTGTCCTTACAATAAACATCAGCACGAATAGTGTGCGTAAATTGTGATACACCCGGTTCAAAATTACCACAGGTTGTGGTCAACGGTACATATATTTTGCCGTCCTCCAGCCAGCGACAGAGACACAAGTGGTAATACATTTCAACAGCTTTTTTCAAATCAGCTAAGGATGCAATAGATGTCCCCATATATATACTATAAGCGACCGCTTCGTCAAACTGGAATGCATATCTTTCGCCACTCTTGCTGTACCATGCTATTGGTAGAATCCTGTAATAATGGTTCCATCCGGCAACGTCCATCAGCTGACTGTTCACATCACTTTGTGTGGTTCTGATAGTTGTTGACACGCAGGTGTTTCTTTCCGGAGAGAAGTTGATCCCGAAACACTGTGTAGTCTCGTTGCATCTTGATAAACATGTGTCGAGGTATTTCGATTGAAGAGTAAATCGGCTTGACCCGGCTATATACTCGTACCTTTTACCTTTGTACGTGTCGGTTACCGAGTAGGCGTAGGTATTTGTATCACAGGACATACTTGCGGGGAACCAAGAACCGTATTCATTGCACATTGAATGAACGGGTTGTGTGAATAGGTTTCGGCATTCGTAGCGTATTTTTGATCCGATAGTACGCAGATTGCCGACTATTCGTATGTCGTCATCAGCTGTCGGAATTGGACATTCAGCCAATTTGCACGTACCTTCTTCACAAGTCTCACCGGGTTTGCATTCGCTACCATTGCGAATGCTTGAGTACTCCGACTGCAAAAGATAACATAAATATTTAATTTATTCGACACTTATATACCAGTCACGGCGTGCATGGGGTTCACATGGAAAAGCCACCTTTCCTAGCCCAGTACTGGTTTGTTTACCCAGGGATCATGAATAAGTGAAACACAAAAACGGTGTTTGGACCTTGAACTTGTCGAAATATCAGCATGATTAATATGATAAGTGAAATAATGACATGCTCTTCAATGGATTATTGAGAAATAATAATGATTTATATATCGATAGACAATCTGTTATAAACAGTGATTTTCAAGATGTTATTTCACGATTTCGTTCGCCCATTGGTAACATGTAATCCATGTGGCACGTTTTCAATTTAAATCCGTCTTGTACAACATTCTTAATACATTTTAAGCTTCATTGTTATCGACAATTAATCTTATTGATAGCAGTTATGAGAGGCAACATGGGGTTAACCATTTTATTAGTTGACTGAAAACGAAAAATAAGCCAACAAAGAAATGAAATAAACAGAGTGCTCATTCGATTACTCAGATGAAATATCAACATTTATTTTTCATCTCGTGCGAGTCAGCTTCAATAACTTAATATGAGCAGTACCACGAGAAAACCAACATTGTGGAATCTGCGTAAAGTATCGACTCGGATCAGCCTAAGCGTGTCACGCAGGCTAACCCGGACAGACACTTTTCAGCTTCTGTGGATTTTCTGTTTCAGGAATCATTAATCTATACCCGTTCTATCCTCCCGGAATGTGTCGGTCCGGGTTAGCCTGCGCTGACTGCGCGGGCTGATCTGGGTCGATATATTACGCAAAGCCCATAATGTTGGTTTTTCGTGGAACGGCTAATATATAGATTCTGAAACGCACTCAATATTATTCAAACGAAGAAATATCCTATATAAACTATATGTGTAACTTTTTAATATATTTTCAATGAATTTGGCAATTCGAAGGTCGAGACAACACGGGGTTGACCATGATCTAATCGATGAAATTTAAAAGCCATGAAGATTCCCAGACAATTCCATTACAAGAGGAAAAACAAAATCTCAAAATGCATAGCTGGAACCAGTTTTAAATATACGTATTCGACTAAGCAAAAAAATACCAGCTGTTGAAGATCACTATATACAGGTAACTTATTGATTATCGGGAAACAACATTGTCTTTGATAATATCTTCAAAATAATCCTAATGAATTTAAAACATGACTAAAGCTCCCATTACAACCCCGTGTATATTGCACAATCAGAGCCCCGTTACACGAGATCCGACCTACGTGTACCAGTGAATATACAGATCAATCTGTGCCTATGCACAGTCTGGCCTCCTCTGATCGAATAGGTCAGTTTTATAGTTTATTTACAGGACTTAAATGTGTTGAACTCCATATGAAGATGTTGAAACTTCTGCAAAAAAAAATGCTATTGACAACAAAGTAGTAATAAGTAGTTCAAAACTCTTTTGGTAGTAAATGTTGAAAAACTATCAATTGAAAATCATGAAAATGTAAACAAATTGGCTTACTGGGTATGTCTACCCAGTAAACATGAATCATAAACGATCAATATTTAGATGTGAAAGGTACTTGAAAACGAGATTATTACTCTTATTTTATCCCAGAATTATGATTCTTTTATTTCAAGACAACTTTTGAACAGTTTTAAAACTTTGACTTTAATATCTACTTTCTTGAGTTCAGCATATTTGCAGGCCACCGGCCTATTAACATACATGACATGAAACTATCCCTTACAAATAAAATACATGATTATGTGACAATCAATATAATACAAGTGACATATATTAGCTTAAGCAGCCTACATTTAGAGCACATACAATACATGATTATGTGACAATCAATACAATACAAGTGACATATATTAGCTTAAGCAGCCTACATTTAGAGCACATACAATACATGCTTATGTGACAATCAATACAACACAAGTGACATATATTAGCTTGAGCAGCCTACATTTAGAGCACATACAGTATACACAGAAATAATATTAAAGCATATATTACACATACTGACAATGCAACAATGTGGAACCAGTAAGGCACTGCTTTTCGGTCTAACACGCAGAACATTTAACATCATCTATACATTTGAATTATCTACATTTGGAAGAAAGACTTGCCTTTGTTTCAATGCATGAAGTAAATACATGGCCAAATGTCGTAGCTCAACTGCAACACTGAAGTTGTAAGTCGAACGTGGTTTAAAAACTTTGGTGGTATACTTAGTATAAGACATTCGTAAATCGTCGTACAGTGGGCATAATAAGACGAAATGTTGTTCATCCTCTTCACTAGTTTCACAATAATGACAGAAACGATACTATTGCGGAATACCATAGTGCCTACTTTTTTCTACCATTATATGTTATGCGCATCTGAAGTAAGTAATACATTTTCAAAATATATTTACGTCAATAGCATGAATTTATTTCTCAGTATCATCTAGAAGCCTCTGGGCGCAAATGTCTTCTTCGTAGGTTTTACCATTTAAGAGAATGTCTCTCGTTTATTGATATCAAACCTTAATTTGCAAGAAGTTTTCTCATCTTTATTAGAATGTTTACCTTGATGGTGTTTGCCATATAGTCTTTCTAATGAATGTCCAATCATGCATGACTATAATTATTATAGTGTACGAAAGTCTATGAGTTCTCCATTTTTAGCGGAATCATTTGGATGTTTTTGTAAGGACCATTTAAACTATGTGTTTTCAGAACAAACCTTTACAGATTAATATGTGATTCATCCGTACAACTTTGATGTGGTGCATCTCACCAGAAAAGTTGACCAGAACACAAGGTTTTGTTTTGATTATGTATTCATTTCATGTCTATCCAGACGCTTTAAGGCTACCCTTGAAAAATGTTCGTGTGTCCTTTGTTACAAGTAAGACAATGAATCATTTACCCATATTTTAACAGCTTTCCATTTGCAGAAGCTTTTTGCCGCATTTGCTGCAGACGACTTTATGAGAGTAATGTGTACATAATGGGCAATTTATCCTTTTGCAACTATGTTTTCAAATACATTCAATACTTGAGCGTTGCCACATGAAACGAAAGTGCATTGACATGCCGTATAGACCCAGATCATCCTGCGTATCCTTCGCTATTAAATAAAACAAGTATTGAAGTATCTGCGCAGCCTGATCTTGATTTGTACCATTCGCTATTAAAGGTGCTGAACTCATGATGGTTTGTTTGTTTGTTTGGAGTTTAACACCGCTTTCAACAGCTTTGGTCATATCACGGCGGTCAGTGCACCTACCCATGTTTTCCTGGCTTTCCCACACCAGTACTTACACAACATTCTTTCGAAGCCACTGACTACTTTCTCACATAGCTCAGAGGTGAGAGGCAATGGAAAACATCGCCCGAAAGAATGTCGCCGCAACCGGGTATCGAACCCGTGACCTCCAGATCACGAGTCAGATACGCTACCAATTGAGCTACCCGGCCGGGTCGAACTCATGATGGATATATAAAAAAATTGAAATGTTGAAACTTCTGCAAATATTGCTTATAGTGAAAACATAGGTAGTAAGTAATAAATAGTTCAAAACTATTTTGGCGGTAATGTTGAAACACATTCAATTGAAAGTCAATGAAAATGTACAAAATTTGGCTTACTGGGTATGTCTACCCAGTAAAAATGAAGCATACACGATCAATATTTAGATGTTTATTGTACTGGAAAGTGAAATATTTACTCTAATTTTATATCAGAATAATGATTCTAATATTTCAAGACAACTTTTGAACAGTTTAAAACTTTGACTATACTATCTATAATCTGGAGTTCAACCCCTTTACGTCAACGAAGCGTTAAAGGCACTCTGGTATACAGTGTTCATTTTAAACCTTTACCAACATTCAGATTCATTTTCAGGCTCCCGCAGCAGACGACTTTTGAAAACATTGTGATAAAAAGAGGAATTTGCTCATAGTGAGCAATTTCTCATTTTGCCACAATATTTTCAATTTTATTCATTAATTATGCTTTAAGTCTTAACAAAAAATGTCCAGATGTTTTCAATATCGTCTGCTGCAGTTTTGTCATATGTGGGAAAGGGTTAGATCAAATTATTCGTTTTCTATCACTCATCAAAGGCTCGGATGTTGTTTTTTTTTAGAGCAAGGCGCAATTATAAATTCATTTATAGACGAGTAACCATAGTTTTAACTACACGATTTCAAATTCGTCTTCTGCAGATTTGTTGTATGAGGGAACGGGTTAATAGTATCTTGATTTCAAATGACTATTGACAACAATTCATGAATAAATGATGGAAAACTAATGCCTGCCTTTCTACATTCTGTGATTTAGTCAAGGTGCGATGGCGTGTTTGTCATTGAATTATTCATTATGAATTCAATATACGAATACTCATGAGAATAACGAACCTATATAACAGCTGATGAAAAGGAGTGATGTGCAAATCCATGCTAAGTATCTAACATTGGAACTGCTTTTACAAAGAATGTTCTTGAAACCTTATATGACTAAATGACGAATACTGCAGAGTAGACATTGTGGATGGTATGGCTGATCTGGCACTACACTGTTCGCAAATAACCATCGGCTGCTCGTCCGATTAAAAGTCTTTTCTTTCTGTAGGTAATTCAGCTCGTCCGATTATAAGTCTTTCCTTTGTGTAGGTTTGTGAAAATAGGTAATTCAGCTCGGCCGATTATAAGTCTTTCTTATCTGTAGGTTTGTGAAAATAGGTAATTCAGCTCGGCCGATTATAAGTCTTTCCTTTCTGTAGGTTTGGGAAAATAGGTAATTCAGCTCGATCGATTATAAGTCTTTCCTTTCTGTAGGTTTGTGAAAATAGGTAATTCAGCTCGTCCGATTATAAGTCTTTCCTTTGTGTAGGTTTGTGAAAATAGGTAATTCAGCTCGGCCGATTATAAGTCTTTCTTATCTGTAGGTTTGTGAAAATAGGTAATTCAGCTCGGCCGATTATAAGTCTTTCCTTTCTGTAGGTTTGTGAAAATAGGTAATTCAGCTCGGCCGATTATAAGCCTTTCCTTTGTGTAGGTTTGGGAAAATAGGTAATTCAGCTCGGCCGATTATAAGCCTTTCCTTTCTGTAGGTTTGTGAAAATAGGTAATTCAGCTCGATCGATTATAAGTCTTTCCTTTGTGTAGGTTTGGGAAAATAGGTAATTCAGCTCGGCCGATTATAAGTCTTTCCTTTGTGTAGGTTTGGGAAAATAGGTAATTCAGCTCGGCCGATTATAAGTCTTTCTTATCTGTAGGTTTGTGAAAATAGGTAATTCAGCTCGGCCGATTATAAGTCTTTCCTTTCTGTAGGTTTGTGAAAATAGGTAATTCAGCTCGGCCGATTATAAGCCTTTCCTTTCTGTAGGTTTGTGAAAATAGGTAATTCAGCTCGGCCGATTATAAGCCTTTCCTTTCTGTAGGTTTGTGAAAATAGGTAATTCAGCTCGATCGATTATAAGCCTTTCCTTTCTGTAGGTTTGTGAAAATAGGTAATTCAGCTCGATCGATTATAAGCCTTTCCTTTCTGTAGGTTTGTGAAAATAGGTAATTCAGCTCGGCCGATTATAAGCCTTTCCTTTCTGTAGGTTTGTGAAAATAGGTAATTCAGCTCGATCGATTATAAGCCTTTCCTTTCTGTAGGTTTGTGAAAATAGGTAATTCAGCTCGATCGATTATAAGCCTTTCCTTTCTGTAGGTTTGTGAAAATAGGTAATTCAGCTCGATCGATTATAAGCCTTTCCTTTCTGTAGGTTTGTGAAAATAGGTAATACAGCTCGGCCGATTATAAGCCTTTCCTTTCTGTAGGTTTGGGAAAATAGGTAATACAGCTCGGCCGATTATAAGCCTTTCCTTTCTGTAGGTTTGTGAAAATAGGTAATTCAGCTCGGCCGATTATAAGCCTTTCCTTTCTGTAGGTTTGTGAAAATAGGTAATTCAGCTCGATCGATTATAAGCCTTTCCTTTCTGTAGGTTTGTGAAAATAGGTAATTCAGCTCGATCGATTATAAGCCTTTCCTTTCTGTAGGTTTGTGAAAATAGGTAATTCAGCTCGATCGATTATAAGCCTTTCCTTTCTGTAGGTTTGGGAAAATAGGTAATACAGCTCGGCCGATTATAAGTCTTTCCTTTCTGTAGGTTTGTGAAAATAGGTAATTCAGCTCGGCCGATTATAAGCCTTTCCTTTCTGTAGGTTTGTGAAAATAGGTAATTCAGCTCGGCCGATTATAAGCCTTTCCTTTCTGTAGGTTTGTGAAAATAGGTAATTCAGCTCGGCCGATTATAAGCCTTTCCTTTCTGTAGGTTTGTGAAAATAGGTAATTCAGCTCGATCGATTATAAGCCTTTCCTTTCTGTAGGTTTGTGAAAATAGGTAATTCAGCTCGATCGATTATAAGCCTTTCCTTTCTGTAGGTTTGTGAAAATAGGTAATTCAGCTCGGCCGATTATAAGTCTTTCTTATCTGTAGGTTTGTGAAAATAGGTAATTCAGCTCGATCGATTATAAGCCTTTCCTTTGTGTAGGTTTGTGAAAATAGGTAATTCAGCTCGGCCGATTATAAGTCTTTCTTATCTGTAGGTTTGTGAAAATAGGTAATTCAGCTCGATCGATTATAAGCCTTTCCTTTCTGTAGGTTTGTGAAAATAGGTAATTCAGCTCGATCGATTATAAGCCTTTCCTTTCTGTAGGTTTGTGAAAATAGGTAATTCAGCTCGGCCGATTATAAGTCTTTCTTATCTGTAGGTTTGTGAAAATAGGTAATTCAGCTCGATCGATTATAAGCCTTTCCTTTGTGTAGGTTTGTGAAAATAGGTAATTCAGCTCGGCCGATTATAAGCCTTTCCTTTGTGTAGGTTTGGGAAAATAGGTAATACAGCTCGGCCGATTATAAATCTTTCCATTCTCTAGGTAATTCAGCTCGTTCACAAATGTTATTCTCATTGTACAGATAGGAAGCATATGTAGACAAGGGTCAAGGTTATTTTAACTAAAAGTTACTTTTTAGTCCACAATTTTCATCCAATTTTCACGAGAACATTCCTCTTCATTAAACCTTAATCAAATGTGAAAAAGAGTTGTATGGGGTCGAAAAACAAGTTGCCTCAATAGAAAGAATATATGTGTAAATTAAATAATATTTGATTAAGTTTTATGCTTTTGTTTCTGTGACTGTTTCAGTGTATCCGTTGTCTTGCTATTGAAATATTTATATTTCATTTATATATAAGTGTATTGTTTCTTTATTGAATATGATAGTTCCTTTTCACAAAACAAATTCCATGAATTATTTCTTTGATATGATTGAATAATTTTAGCCACATCATAAGAAGAAAATTCTAGACTATAGATGTATCACTCACTGCATGATTCTTACTTCAACTTAAAAGGGACAGTGTAAAAAGAGTAATGCCTCATGATAAGCAAATTCTCCTTTTGTCACAATGTTTTCAAATGTTCTTTGCTGTACAGGCATCAACTTGCAGGTGGGATAGGGTTAACTACTGTATATGAGATGCCACTGAACCCTTTTTCCACATACAACAATTATAAAACAGAAAACTAAATAGATAGGTTAAACTATGGAAATCTCTATCAATTATTTTTTAAAAGAGTTGAAATCATTATGACAAAAAGAGGATTTGCTCAGTACGATATTAGCCGTCCTGCAAGAAAACCAACATTAATGCCTCTGCTAAAACTATCGACCTAGATCAGCCTGCGCAGTCCGCACAGACTGATCCGTGCAGACACATTCTGTCTCAAGGGTATGGAGTAATGATTCCTGAAACAGAAAATCCACAGGAGGTGAAAAGTGTCTTTCCTGGTAAGCCTGGGTGGCATGCTTAGACTGATCCGGGTCGATACTTTACGCAGAGTCCACAATGCAGCTGCGGCGATAGACATCTGCGTAATGTATCGACCAGATCAGCCTGCGCTGTCCGCGCAGACTGATCCAGCCGACACATTCCGTCTTAGGGGGGATATATGTATAGAGTAGTTATTCCTGAAACAGAAAAGTCACAGAAGGCGAAACGTGTCTGTCCGGGTTAGCCTGCGCGGCATGCTTAGGCTGATCCGGGTCGATACTTTACGCAGAGTCCACAATGTTGGTTTTCTCGTGGGACGGTTCATATCTTGTCTTTTAGCTCACTAGAGCATAAAGTGCTGAAGCGAGTTTTTGTGATCGCCTTTTGTCCGCCACTAGTGTCATCCAATCTTCATAAAACTTATTCAGTTTGTTTTTCTTGCTGATTTCTATTACAAGTTCGATTATGAGTCATGTCAGATTAAAACCAGGTCACTATGCTAAATTAAAGGAAAATCTAGTTACACTATTGGAAGCCACATTTTTTACTTGAGCATGTTGAAACTGTCAGAACATTTGATTGTATGATATCTAGACTAAGTTCAAATATGGAAGCTTCACTTTTAGCTCGAGCATGCTGAAATTTTGTCAGAATGATTGTATTTATTATATTTAGTCCGAATATGGGTCATGTTTGGTCAAAAATGAGGTCACTATGTCAAGTTGTAGGACAATCTTGATTTAACACTAAAGAGACCGCATGTTTGACTTTAGCGGCTTGAAACTTTGTCAGAAAGTGTTTGTTGATGATATACAGGCCAAGTTAGACATTGGTCATGTTGAGTCAGACATAAGGTCACTTGATCAAATTGAAGGAAATCTTGTTAATGCTCTGGAAGCCATGTTTTTAACTTTAGCATGCTGAAATTTTACCAGAATGTTTATCTTGATGATATCTAGGCTAAGTTTGATATGGTCTGGTAAAAAACTAGGTCATTAGGCCAATATTGAGACAAATCTTGTAAACACTCTAGAGACTCAAATGTTCCTTGGGTGAATCTTTATTAAGAGTGTTGAAATTAAGTTGATTCTTTAGATACTCTAGATAATAAATAATTTTGCTACAGGTAATATTTTACCCTTTCTACACTACAGACACATGTTGTCTAATCTTCAACAGACGGATGATATGAGCAATTTCGACAGTTTCCTCAATGTTTTCCTCACACGTCAATACTTTTAGTTTCATAAATACATATTTACCAATATCTTTAGTATTTTCGAATCATGTGCTGTAGAGGTTGTCGATACGATAAATTACCTATCACAAATGTATTTGGTTATCTTAACTATATCTACGTTCAAGATTTTAATTAAAAGATCTCTGGAAATTACTCTGTCTTAAATAAATGTTTGAACTGTATGTATTTTTGCTTTTTGCTTACATTATTTGAAATTATGTGACTTGTGTTGTAACTTTCCAAAAATTGGAACAGTTGACCATCTTTTTCCACTCATACTATGGGTACCGTCCAACAGCACTTTCAGTGCTTTTGATTAGCCATTATTTTGATAACCTTTCCATATGATTACTTGATTTGAAAATTCATTTCGCCGACACATTTCTCCATTTCGTCAACGTATCATTTACCTCTATGTTCATAATAGTTTTACAACTAATTTACTTGAATAAAAAGTAGAATTATCTGCTACATACAAATCATTTAATTAAAAGTTTACTTTAAATACATAGGTGAATCATTCCCATATCGCTAATATACATAGACGCATGCAATGCGATTCGAATAATCGATACGGCATTATCATGATAAACTATTGATACAAAAAAATGACTATACAATTCGTATTAGTTTATTTTCGAGTAGAATCATTAATTTAACCATAATTTACCTTTTGTATGTATGACCTTCATTGCGCATTTTCTTCTCAATTTAGCACATTGCGACAAAAAATCTCCATTGCGGATTTTTAGGTAAACCCCGGTACGGTATTAGGTCAAGTTTAGCTAGCACATCCGTGCAGTCACGTTTGGCTCTGCACTTTTCGCTGTAAAGTAGTATCCATTTGGGTCATTTAGCAGGTCTTTTCCAACTTATGAAATAATTCCGTAAATTTGTGTTTGACTGGAATACCGCTGATATGATAAACACCGTAAAAGCTACTTATTTGGTACTTCGGAGGACGGAACTATATCTCCTCTCGAGAAATATCCCAGTAACATAGAGTTATTAACACTCCTATAAAATTGTTTGTTCCTTGAATGAATCAAAATCGTCAATCGCGAAAAATATCACAGTTGGGTAGAATTACAATGACATTATATTTGTAAAAGGCCCTATGTGGCAAAAGTATCAAAATTAGTTTGTAGCCGAATAGATTAAAGATACAAACCTCCTTTTCTCTGTAATAGAGACCTGGTATCCTTTTCCCGAGTGTGTAGTTCGAAATGTATTGCCCATACAATCTACAGTAAGTAATCCTGTGCCGGTAAAGAATACTTCTACAAGAAACTCTGTTCTGACACTGCTCGAAACAGTCCTTGAACGTAACACCGACAAAACTTGTTAGATGCTGAACGCCGATATCACCGAATACAAATACAACTAAATGTATACAAATGTAGAGTGTGCGATATCCCGCCATTTTTTCCAGTAAATGGCAGTCACTCATTAATAAGGGTTACATTTAACAAAGTCGAATATAATTAATCCTCGCCAAAACACTCGACTTGCTACATATCTAGTATAGACCCTCTAGATCGTAGCAGACTAGCTTCGTTACATTTAATAAAGACTCAGAATCGAACCAGACTAGCTAAGTCACGAATAGATAATAATGGATACATTTAAAAAAATCGAATACAATTAACCAAAGTCAAAACCCTCGACGTGTTACATATATACCGTCTAGATCGTATCAGAGTAGCTAAGTTACGACTATGTTATAAGGAATACATTTTACAACATCGAATACAATTTAACCCGACGTGCTCAAATGCCCGACGTGTTATATATATACCGTCTAGATCGTATCAGACTAGCTAAGTTACGACTATGTTATAAGGGATATAATAAACACAGTCGAATACAATTAACACAAACCAAAATACTCGACTTGTTACATATATACCGATTAGATCGTATCATACTAGCTAAACTACGACTACGTAATTAGGGATACAGTTTACAAAGTCGAAAGCAATTAACTCAAGTCAAAACACTCGACAAGCTACACAATTAATATACCATTTGGTTTTTTACGCCGCTTCAACAAGTTATCAGTTATATAACGGCGTGAACTGGCTAAGTTACCAGTACTACTGGTCCATTTATCCTGTCTCTAATCAGTGAGTAATGCAAACCCAACATACCTGAGTCGAATACAATTAACCTAAACCAAACACTCGATTTGTTACATATATCGTCTGGATCGTAGAAGACTGACTAATTTACTACTAAGCAATAAGGAATATATTAAAGAAAGTCGAATATACTTAACCCACGCCGAAACACTCGACGTGTTACATCGTAGCAGACTGACTAAGTTATGACTACGTTAAAAGGAATACATTTAACAAAGTCGAATACAATTGTTTCAAGTCAAAACAGTCGACTTGCTACACATATACCGTTTGGTGTTTTACGCCGTTTTCAACATTTGTTTCAGTTATATAACGGCGTTTATTGGCTGGTTTGTTACCAGAACTACTGGTCCAATTATCCGAATGCAAACCCAACAACCCTGCGCCAGGGTTAAGTTGATTGACTGATTTACTTCCCTTGTTTAATATGTGAAGGGTTGTATCCGCCTTTAATGTCAACATAATATCATTTGAGTTTCATCAACGTTTACTCATTAATTAGATGGTGTGTCGTGTTTTCTTTACTGGCGTGGTTGCAGAGGTTATAATCAACCTAAAACGTGAAGATATCCTGTCATACTCACCGTCTATTTACAGATTTACCGAGACAAGCCTACCAAATGGTAAACCCTTAATGGTAACGCACGGGCAGTGTAAACCATAACTGTCAACACATTCTGAAATCTTGAATTGGCAAATAAACAGAATGGCAGGTATAATAGCATCAAAACAATGGCCTTTGACAAAAACATAACCTCCTTCGAGGCATGGAAACAAAACCTCCACTACACGCTTCCGCCGGACCAAAGTTTCGCCCCGTTTCTGGTGGATGGATTCACGCGGCTTAAATATACTAATTCGGGACCTCTGCTAGGACTGACTGACAACCCTGGGGATACCTCCAAACAGACGTACTGCAGCTTAAAAAGTTGCCCATCTGGATATTTAGCTTGGAAAAATCGCCAACTATTATCCTATTATTTCTCGCAACAGTATTGTGAAGTATTCTACTTCCACTAACCAGTTATGGCAAACCATCTGCCTCTACTACGGCTTTCAGTCATTAGGTGCCTATTTTCTAGACTTCAATAGCATTCCTCTAGAACCAGGCTAGCGCCCTGAAGACCTTCTATTAGTTGCTGTAGAACCATTTTTCAAACTACTAGCGACACACTACCTGCTCCTTAAATGTTACCCTATATAGATAATGAATCGTTAAGATTTATATTTAAGCTACACTAGGGTCATTATGGGCTCCGAAACTTTTGACCTACTCAGGCGCCCCATTCGACCAACTAGTGTCATGGGTTAGGACATCTATCTGTTCTTTCTTATAATGTTGACATATCTATGAAATTAAAAAAATGCCACTGAAGACACATTGCACAATGGTTGACACCATTCTACCTATCTGTGTCTACTTCAAACATGTGTCAATTGGTCTATGTGTTCTTGCGTCAGGGTCGCTGTCGGATGTATCATCCATTGTTGAGGAAAATTTAAGGGCCTAACCTTAATAATCTTTTATATAATACTGTTGTGTCTACCTAGCGTGACTCATTAGGGTACAAGTAGGTACTAATCTGCATCTTCACCCTTTATTAGATATATTGCTACGTTCAACTCCGAGTGTATCCAATACAGTATGTAACGACTAAGTCTACATGTCAGTTTCTTCTAAATACTAAATTGTTACTAAACTGACGTCACTCGATTGATTGATTGATTGGGGATCAACGCCGTTTTCAACAATATTTCAATCATATCTAGACGGCTTTTTCAGTTACTCATGTAAGCCTATTGGTGGAAGACGAATGAAGCTTGTCACAGTGACATTTTTCAAACGTCGGAAAGAATATTGGCCAAAAGCTGGAGTTCGAATTAACAACATCTGGATTGACAGCTCACGTCGCTACCAACTGAGCTGCTGGGGCTCGACTACCGATTGTTTCAGGAATTTATCACAATACTGGCATGTTTGAGGAGGTTCCAAACCATGTAAGCTGAAGAAAAAACTTAGTAATGAGTGTGACTTCCGCGACTGGCGATCACAGCATCCAGTCTTTGCCCCATGGAAAAACGTGTTGCGCAAGAGCTACATGGGATTGCGTGGCCACTCGTTTATTAATGCACCAACCAATCCTTGGACGTTTCCCGACCGTGGATAACGTAGACCTACGCTTCGGCCTAATCCGCAGAGTCGGATGATTTGATCGATCATATTGCCATTTGACGATGACAATTTTTCACTTGAAATAATGGTTGATTTCGGCCAACACCATAGCACCACCAAAATCAGTTACGCTTTAGAACACAGTTATCAGCGTAACGTTCATTACGTCTTCTACAGACACTTATCCGTCTGTCATCGTTAGAAAGGTTAAATCGTCACTAACTACCACGCAGATCCACATTCGTCCACGTGTGTTGAGGGTCCATTGCCGACGTTCCCTACGGTGGAGTTCCGTTAGCACCAAGCCACGGTACGGTCTCCGGCAGCTTATTCCATGCTCCCTTATCCGGTTTCGTATAGTGTCAGGTCTTCGACGATTGCCTACAGCTATCAAAGAAGTCGAGTTTGTCGTTGCGAAACGGTAACGTAAGTGACGATGACGTATTTGTTTATCTTGCCGAATGAGGTTTGTCAACCAATGTCCATGTGGCAATAACGTGGCAAACTAATCGTGTAATGGTCGATCGGGATATATAAAATCGTCTCGAGACATGATCTTGGCTACGACCACATTTATACATTGCGTGCGCGGTCTTCGTTATTTAGCCTGGGAATTTTAACTGACTAGTTATTCGATTGTGCGAATATTTCGCCAGTACGACTGCGTGTTTCAAGCGCATGGTGTGCACGAGCAAATGGTTAAAATAATGTACTGAATTATAGACCCTTTATGTCATCCTATGTATTTGAATAAACTTAAAAGTTTTTCCATGAGGCTCAATTCTTTGACGTCAGTATAATTAGGTCCAGAGTGTGCCATGATGTGTTGATGTCATAACACACTCGTTCAATTATATAGTCTAGCCATAACATTAAACATGGTGCTTTTCACAAAGAGAGGATTCAAATGTTATGCTACCATAACCTAAACCCGAACCGGAAGATTAGACAAAGCCTGTCCCGATTATGTGCAAGGACAAAACAGTGTGTTACTTCATAAGGATCAGGAACACGCCTTGGTCGAATATTTAGCGTCTGGGATTTGGAAACGGGTGTCCCGGGTTTGATCTCAAAACTTTAAAATATTTCTGTAAGTATTCTTCCATCGAATGCGCTGTCTGCAGCATGGGGTCTGTTCGCCGTACCTCTGTACATATTTAAGAAAGTGAATTGCACGAGGAAAGTACTCGTGTTCAGTATTTCAGGTTTGGACCGCGCATATGACACTTTCATCTTCCCTAGCATTCTGGGTGTTAAAGTGATAGGTGGGACAAAAAGTCCACATCCTTTACTCCAGTCGTATTTAAATGCATCCACTCCTAACGTTCCATAACACCGGAATCCATACATTATATTACCTAGAATACATTCATTCGTGTCAATCCTTTTCATGGATGCAATACGTTCCCTTTACCTATTTTTCACAATATATTCCTTCTGACCTTCTCGTAATCGAAATATTCATGCGTAAAACAATTAATATCATAAAAAACAACTCGAAACAAAATACTTATCTTCTTCTGCACTTAATTGGGACTGAACGGGGTTGACGCTCTCACTTTCAAGTCCAATATTGTTCAAGTAAACTCTATCATAACCGGAGGCCATTTCAAAAGCACAAAGTTAGAAACACCAATTCAACATTCATGAATAAATATAAATCGTACACGTCAGCATATTCCAACTGTCCAAACCTGAAATACTGAACACGAGTACTTTCCTCGTGCAATTCACTTTATAACAACGCCACCTAGCGTTTATGACTTTAATACAGTGCGAAATTAAGTTTCCTCTTATTCGATTTTCTCAAACGCAGAAAATTACATTTCTTAAATATTTACAGAGGTACGGCAAACAGACCCCATGCTGCAGACAGCGCATTTGCTCGTGCACACCATGCGCTTGAAACACGTAGTCGTACTGGTATCTGGTCAATATGCGCTATATAAAACACGTCATTGTTTTGATGCTTTTCAATATAACTAATAAACAAATTATCTAACATGCCATTGGTTAATTTTAAGCGCACCTTAACCCAAAGTGGCTCTATGTAGAGCTTTGTTTGCTGCGGTATCAGAGAGAGTTAAAATGCCCAAACTTTCAAAACGTGGGGCTCGATTTCCTTATATATTTTTTTTAATACAATTTCGAGATAGAAAATGATGAGACTGAGCCAATTCCTTCATGAAACTTCATGAAACTTCACTGGAATGCTCATTGAGTAGTCCTCCTACTAAATTGTTCAAAGAATTTATGTAGAACTTTGTCTACTGCGGTATCAGAAAGAGTGACAAATCCATGTATGTACATTTTTAAAATCTTTTTGTCCAAAAGTACTGTCCCGCTTTGATAAATATTTGACACAAATGTTCTTTGGGTAACCTTCTACCAAATACGATCAAAATAGTCCGATCCGTATGACTTCCAAGAGGCGGGGCTCGTTTTCCTAATACGATATATATTAAACATTTTTAAAATCTTCTAGTCCAAAAGTATTGGTCCGAATAGGTGACCCACTACTAAGAGTGTTCAAATTATTCCGATATATTGAAAAACACCAGGGTCCAGGTTTTCCTAATATGTATAAAATTAAAGAAAATAGAAGTAATCCTGTACATACTTACATGAACGAGTTGGTATAAATGTTCATTGGTTACCTTTTACCAAGATTATTTAAATTATTGTGATCCGTTAAAAATAATGGCAGTCAGGGGACGGGGCTTGGTTTCCTTATATGAATATATAGTGACTTTTTTAAAAGTCTTCTTCACTAAAAGTGCTGGACCGATTTGAAAGGGTGAACTTCTACCACGGTTATCGATATAGTACAATCATTGTCCTCTTGTTATTACTTTAAAATTGCAATGGAAGATACAAATACAATCTGAAAGCTGTCCCAACCAGCCTCGTACTTATAGTTTATCATTAATTTCAGTATTCCGTTTACTGACCAAATTTTGAAGAAGCAGTTGAAAGTATTGTTTTACAATGTGTGGGTCGCAAACTAAAAAAAACCACATATATTCTAAACCATCTCAATCATTACCTTTAGTTTAAACCAGGCAATTTAATACTGATTTTGATTTTACTGAAGAAGATATATATTTAATTGGCATGAATAGCAATTTGTATACTGGAAATGTATTTAACAAATACGCTTACTTGACTTTTCTAACACTTAACACAAATGCCATACATCACACGATATATAATGACATTGCTTTATAATATAAGCCGTCCAGAGAGAAAAAACCAACAGCGTGGACTCTGCGTAAAGTATCTACCCGGATCAGCCTAAGCATGCAGCGCAGGCTAACCTGGCCAGACATTTTTCGCCTCCTGTGGATTTTCTGTTTCAGGAATCATTACGCTATACCTCTATCCCCCTCTGACGGAATGTGTCGGTCCGGATTAGCCTGCGCGTACTGCGCAGGCAGATCTGGGTCGATACATTACGCAGAGTCCATATTGTTGTTTTTCTCGTGGAACGGCTCATATAGGGATATCGTGTTTCTATTGTGAAACACCATGGTTTCCTGCTTATAGGAGTCTTCAATAATTAGGGTAGTTTTGTTACGTACGAAATAACAATATGAAGTATAGTGATATGCGTATGAGTTGGAGACATTATCTTCATAAGTACAGTGTCTATAGTAAATGCCGTACCACTAGAGCGTAGGCGGGCTAAATTGCATTCCGTTCTGGAAAATGTCTTTATGAACTTCAAATACTCCGTTAAATTTAATAGAGGCGCTAGTAATCTTTATATGTTTAAAATTGAAGACAAGTTATTGCGAGTATGACAGGAATTATAATTAAAGCTGGTAAAGAACGTTATGCCCCGGTCACACATTCACGGATCGGACGCCGGATTAGCCACGGATACGATCCGGCATCATTCGTGGCAATCTGTAGTGGTCCGTAGCTATCCGTATTGTATCCTGGGTCAATCGTAGTAGAACTTGTATATCCATGACAATTTTTGAGCATGTTCAAAAATTGCCCACGGATCAGACAACCGTAGTACATCCTTACTGATCCGTATTAGAACGTTCTTATCCGTTGTAGTCCGTAATAAACCGTACTTATTCGTAGTACATCCCCGGACTCAAGTCGCCAAGGATCGGTACGGTTAGTTACGGTGAACTACGTACTTGTACGGTTACACCACGGATTAGCCAAGGATACAATACGGTTTGTTACGGATTTGTCACGGATCAGCACGATCGCACTACGTTCTATTAGGGATGGGTAGGGATTACCAAGGTTTCTCAATGATTCCTACGGGTTACTACGTGACATCACGGTATAATACGGCGTACTACGGTCCACTACAGTTTATAACGGAGTATATCATCTAGGTATCACCCCGTTCTGTCACCAGACTTCAGTATAAATACTTTCAGTTTATAGGGCCCTTCTTCATATCTGTTTCATTCAAGAAGTCTATATCTAACAACAACCAACATGAACAACCAACAACTGAGGCTGGCACTTAATTGGTTTGACCTTGACATTGATATTGCACAAAATGCCAGGGTCATGGTGAAGCTGCTTGAGGACAAACTGAGAGGTGACGGGAGACGGAAGAGATGATGGACCATGGACTGGCTCCTCCAACGACCCATCCACGGCCAGTATGAAGCACTCATGGCTGAACTGAGTGTGGAAAATCCAGCTGCTTTCAATAACTTAATAACTTTCTTAGAATAGACCTACAGATGTTCCAGGAACTGTTACAAGTAGTGGGTCGCGTGATTATGAAGAACATTACCTGGTACAGACAGTCCATCGAACCTGGAGTGAGCTAGCAGTCACCCTGCGATACCTGGCTAAGGGGGTGGGGTGGGGGGGGGGGGGGGGGTTGTGGTAACAGCTACCGGGCCTTGATGTATGGCTTCAGGGTGGCGCACAATACCATCTCTGGTATTGTTCGGGATTTATGCGAGACCATAATTGCAGCATATGCTGGGGATGTTATCCACACTCCTACTGAGCCTGAACAGTGGCAGGCAATAGCCGACCAGTTTTCTGCAAAATGGTAGTTTCCACATGCTCTCGGTTCTCTAGATGGCAAACATGTTGCCATACGGTTTCCTAAGAACGGTGGCTCCCTATACTACAACTATAAAAGATATCACTTAATACTTCTGATGGCCCTAGTCGACGCCGATTACAAGTTCCGGTGGGTGAATATTAGTGCACAAGGTGGTTGCTCCGACGCTCAGATTTGGAACCTGTGTGAGCTGAAAAACGCCATTGAAAGGGGGTGAAATCGGCATCCCACCAGCAGCCCCCTTCCCGGTGATGACAGACCGATGTCTTACTATATCATTGCAGACGATGCATTTGGCACGAACACCTGCCTCATGAAGCCCTTAACTGGGTCTTGCCAATGACGAGAGGATCTTCAACTATCGCCTCTCGAGGGCCAGACGAGTTGTGGAAAATGCATTTGGTATCCTTGCAAACAGATTCCGGTGTTTGCTCTCCGTCGTGTTGCAGGACCCTGATACAGTACATGTCATAGTCCTCGCCTGTGTGTGCCTTCACAACATCATGAGGGATATATATTCTGGTGAAGAGAACCCTCTCATGGATCAAGAGGATGTCAACCACAACCTCATCCCCGGAGCCTGGAGAGAGGGTGTTAACATGGACGATGTGCAGAACACAAGGGGTGAAAACTTAGACACGTTGGAAGCAAAGCAGCAGAGGCTGTACCTAAAACGCTACGTCAATTCACCTGTCGGGGCGGTGCCATGGCAGAATAGGATAGTATAAAAGATTATACTTCAGAACGGTCGAATTGTGTTGGATATTTACAGATCATGTTTTATTAAAATTATTGGACTTTGGAATATGTTTTTATTTGTACTTACATAAAAAACATACACTAACATCATTTACAAATGTTAATATCAAACTTTTATTTCTGTCTTTATTTCTCACTTTATGAATTTGAAACATAATATACTTGAACAATAACAATTGGAAAAAAATAGATGAAAAAGGTTAAAGTTGAACTATTAAAATTGAAGTGAAATAAAGTACATACATGTATATTTCAAAATTAAGAATATTTTATTTCACTTCAACATTATAGTTCAACTTTAATATTTTTCAATGATATTTGTTTCGTCTTTTATTGCTCAGTGGACTTCGAACCGAAGGTTTCGGATTTGATCCTCGGCCGGGTGTCCTTAGGCCTGAAGTTGTGGAATGAACACGCGAGCGCGGGAGTTTATGTATACAGATTGCTTATCGTGGCAGGTCAGTAGCGCTCCGTGGCGCTCCGTGGCGCTCCTTGAGAGTCCGTACTTTTCCGTGCCAGACCGTGCTAATTCGTGCTAACCCGTACTAAAATCGTAGCGAACCGTTGCTAATCCGCAGTGCATACGCCGTGACACGTACTAAACCGTACCGAACCGTACCGAACCGTAGCAATCCGTATCACTCCCCGTTGTCAACTAGCCCTTTTTCTGCATTATCCTTGGTTGATCCGTCAACACCCGTAGTCAAACCGTGGCGCATCCGTAGCGGACCACGGATATAGTCTTTTCCGGGGTCATCCGTGAGTTTCCATCCGTAGTGGATCCGGCTAGACGATCCGTGAATGTGTGACCGAGGCATTACATGACCTTCAGATAGTGTTGGGGCAGTAACTTTACAAAAGTCCGCAACTATATAAGCTGTTCTACTGGGGTTTTTTAACTGTCACGTGTCTGTGTTTCATAATTAGAAAAAATGACACAATATACAATATTAAAACAGTTCGAGTTAAAAACGTATAACTGAGACTATAGAAGGATTCATATCACACCAATTCGGGATTCAAAACATGTAATATATATCCTACATATGACATGGTGCAGTGTATACGTTTTTGAGGGGCACAGGAAAAGAAGAAATATTATCAATACACATAGTAGATTGTTCTTGATCTAAAACTTAAGAAAATGTACATTTTCCTGTTTTGCATGATGAGCAAATATTGTTTTAAGACAATCTATCAGTCAATTATATTTGAACCGTTTGTCCTTACAATAAACATCCACACGATCCCTGTACGTACATTGTGATACACCTGGTTTGAAAAAACCACAGGTTCTGGTCAACGGTATATAGTTTTTGCCGTCCTCCAGCCAGCCACACGTACACAAGTGGTAACCCATTTCAACAGCTTTCTTCAAATCAACTAGGGATGCAATAGATGTCCCAATATCTATACAGTAAGCGACCGCTTCGTCGAACAGGAATGCATATCTTTCGCCACTCTTGCTGTACCATGCTATTGGTAGAATCCTGTAATAATGGTTCCATCCGGCAACGTCCATCAGCTGACTGTTCACATCACTTTGTGTGGTTCTGATAGTTGTTGACACGCAGGTGTTTCTTTCCGGAGAGAAGTTGATCCCGAAACACTGTGTAGTCTCGTTGCATATTGATAAGCATGTGTCGAGGTATTTCGATTGAAGAGTAAATCGGCTCGACCCCGGTGCTTTGTACGTGTCGGTTCCCGAGTAGGCGTAGGCATGTGTATCACAGGACATTCTTGCGGGGAACCAAGAACCGTATTCATTGCACATTGAATGTACGGGTTGTGTGAATAGGTTTCTGCATTCGTAGCGTATTTTTGATCCGATAGTACGCAGATTGCCGAAAATGTGTATGTCATCATCAGCCGTTGGAATAGGACATTCAGCCAATTTGCACGTACCTTCTTTACAAGTCTCACCGGGGTTGCATTCGTTACCATTGCAAATGCTTGAGTACTCAGACTGCAAAAGATAATATAAATATTGGTTTTATTCGTCGCATATATACCAATCGCTGCGGGCATGGGGAAGTGCCCATGGAAAAGGCACATTTCCTAGCCTAGTACTGGTTTATTTACACAGGGATCATGAATAAATGAAAAGCAAAAACGGTGTTTGGACCTTGAACTTGTCGAAATATCAACATGATTAATATGATAAGTGAAATAATGACATGCTCTTCAATGGGTTATTGAGAAATAAAAACGATTTATATATCGATAGACTATCTGTTTTAAACAGTGATTTTTTTATTTTTTAAGATGTTATTTCACGATTTCGTTCGTCCATTTGTTACATGTAATCCATGTGGACCGTATTCAATTAAAATCCATCTTGTAAAATATCTTAATACATTTTTAGCTTCATTTTATCGACAATTAATCTAACTGTGAACAATTATCAAAATTGACTTTGCTTAACGCTGTGGAGATCTACATTAAGTTGATAATCTTATTGATAGCAGTTATGAGAGGCAACATGGGGTTAACCATTTTTAGTTGACTGAAAACGAAAAATAATCCAACAAAGAAATGAAATAAACAGAGCACTCGATTACTCAGATGAAATGTTAACATTTACTTTCATCTCGTGAGAGTCAGAATAACTCAATATAAGTCATCCCACGAGAAAACCAACATTGTGGAATATGCGTAAAGTATCGACCCGGATCAGCCTAAGAATCATTAATCTATACCCGTTCTATCTCCCATGAGACGGAATGTGTCGGCCCGGGTTAGCCTGAGCTGACTGCGTGGGCTGATCTGGGTCGATATATTATGCAGAGCCCATAATGTTGGTTTTCTCGTGGAACGGCTTATAAAGATTCTGCAACGCACTCGATATTATTCAAAAGAAGAAATATTCGAAATAAACTATATGTGTAATGTTTCAATATATATGAACCCTTCCACGAGAAAACCAGCATTATTTCCCCTGCGTAATGTATCGACCCAGATCAGCCTGTGCAGTCCGCGCAGGCTAATCCGGCCCGACACATTCCATCTCAGGGGAATAGAGCAATGCTTTCTGAAACAGAAAATCCACGGGAGGCGAATAGTGCATGCCCGGATTAGCCTGCGCGGCATGCTTAGGCTGTTCCGGATCGATACTTTACGCACGCAGAGTCAATAATGTTGGTTTTCTCACGGAACGGCTCATTTTTAATGATTTTGTCAATTTGAAGGTCCGGACAACACGTGGTTTACCACGATCAAAACAAAATCTCAAAATGCGTGGCTGGAACCAATTTTAAATATACGTTTTTTGACTAAGAAAAAACCCAGCTGTAGAAGATCAATTTATACAGGTAATTTATTGATTATCGGGAAACGACATTGTCTTTGATAATATCTTCTAAATATTCTTATTGAATTTAAAACGAGGCTAAAACTCTCACTTTAACCCCGTGTGTATTACACAATCAGAGCCACGATACACGAGATCTGACCTACGTGTATGTGTGACCAGTGAATAACCAGATCGATCGGCGCCTAAGCACAGTCTGGCCTGCTCTGATCGTGTAGGTCATAGTTTATTAACAGTACTTAATTAAAGGTGCTGAACACCATATGAAGATCAAACTATTGAAATGTTGAAACTTCTGCAAATATTGCTAATTGTGACAACAAAGTAAGTAATAAGTAGTTCAAAACTCTTTTGATAGTAAATGTTGAAAAACTATCAATTGAAAGTCATGAAAATGTAAAAAAAAAATGACTTACTGGGTATGTCTACCCATAAATGAAGCTTGATACACGATCAATATTAAGATGTGTATGGTACTGGAATGTGAGATTATTACTCTTGTATTTCAAGAATTTTTTTGAACAATCTTAAAACTTTTACTTTAATATCTATTTTCTGGAGTTCAGCCTCTGTAATTCAAAGAAGCATTCAATTAGTCTGGAGTTCCTTCCCCTTATAACTGCTTAAAGGATAATATTATATATTACCATAGGAAGTCGCGAACCGGCCTATCTACATACAACATATGAAACTATCCCATACCAAAGAAAAACAAGATTATGTGACAATCAATAAAATAAAGCTGAAACAGTCTACATTTAGAGCACTTACAGTATATACGGCAATTATTTTATGGCATATATTCCATATGCTGACAATGCAACAATGTGGAACCAGTAAGGCACTGCTTTTCGGTCTAACACACAGCACATATAACATCATCTATACATTTTCATTATCTACATTTGAAAGCAAGACTTGCCTTTGTTTCAATTCATGAAATAAATACAGGGCCATTTGCCGTAGCTTAAATACATCATAGAAGTTGTCAGTCGAAACGTGATTTAAATACGTTTGTGGTATATAAGACGTAAATGGGCATGACGAGATGAAATGTTGTTCATCCTCTACACTAGTTTCACAATAAAGACAGCTACGATATTCTTTCGAAATACCATAGTGCCTACTTTTTTCTACCATAAGAGTATGTAATGCGCATCTGAAGTAAGCAATACATTTTCAAGATATATTTACGTCAATAGCATAAATTTATTTCTCTGTATTGTAAGCACCCTAGAAGACTCTGGACGTAAATGTAATTCTTCGTGGGTTTACCATTTAAGAGAATGTCTCTCAATTGTTGATATCAAACCTTAATTTGAAAGACCTTTTTTTTTTATTGTTATTATTAATTTTAACTTGCTGATTTACTGGTATTTGCTATATAGTCTTTCTAATGAATGTCCAAACATGCATGACTATAATTATTATAGTGTACGACAGTCTATGAGTTTTCCATGTTTTGCAGAAAATCATTGGGATGTGTTTGTTATGAACATTTAAACTGTGTGGTTTCAGAACAAACCTTTACAGATTAATATGTGATCCATTCGTACAACCTTGGTGTGGCTTATGTCCCCAGAACAATTGACCAGAACACAAGGTCCTGTTTTGATTATGTATTCATTTCATTTCTATCCAGACGCTTTTAGGCTGAAATGCAAACGTGTACGTGTCTCTATTGTTACAAGTCAGACCATCATAAGACAATGAATCATTTACAAATATTTTAACAGTTTTTCATTTGCAGAACACTAAAGACAACTAAAGGGCATTGACATGAAGTAAAGATCAAGATCAACATTCGCATCCACACCTTCTCATCTTGATATGTATCCTTCGCTGTTAAATAATAAAAAAAGGCAGTCAAGTATATTCACAGTCTGATCTTGATCTGTTCCCTCCGCTATTAGATAAAAAAAAAAGATGCAGTCAAGTATCTGCGCAGTCTGATCTTGATCTGTTCCCTCCGCTATTAGATAAAAAAAAAAGATGCAGTCAAGTATCTGCGCAGTCTGATCTTGATCTGTTCCCTCCGCTATTAGATAAAAAAAAAAGATGCAGTCAAGTATCTGCGCAGTCTGATCTTGATCTGTATCCTTCGCTATTAGATAAAAAAAAAAGATGCAGTCAAGTATATGCGCAGTCTGATCTTGATCTGTTCCCTCCGCTATTAGATAAAAAAAAGATGCACTCAAGTATCTGCGCAGTCTGATCTTGATCTGTTCCCTCCGCTATTAGATAAAAAAAAAGATGCACTCAAGTATCTGCGCAGTCTGATCTTGATCTGTATCCTTCGCTATTAGATAACAAAAAAGCTGCAGTCAAGTATATGCGCAGTCTGATCTTGATCTGTATCCTTCGCTATTACGTCAAAGAAGCATTCATTGAGCCTCTGGTAGACAGTGTTCATCTTAACTCTTTTTCCAGATGCAGATTCATTTTCATTTTCATTTCTGCAGCAGACGACTTTTGAAAACATTGTGACAAAAAGAAGAATTTGATTATAGTGAACAATTTCTCCTTTTGCTACAATATTTTCAATTTTATTTATTAATTATACTTTAAGATTTAGAGATTTTCAATATGTTTGTCCAGGTGTTTTCAATATCGTCTGCTGCAGTTTTGTCAGATGTGGGAAAGGATTAAATAAAAATCAATCGTTTTATATTACTCGTCAAAAGGCTCTGATGTTGGGTTTCTTAGAGCACGGTGCAATTATAAATTAATTAATAGATGAGTAACCATGTTTTAATTACACGATTTCAAATTTGTCTGCTGCAGGTTTGTTGTATGAGGGTATGGGGGTATGAGGGGAAGGGTTATAAGTATATTGATTTCAAATGACATTTGACAACAATTCAAAATTATTGAAACGTTTGAATTATTCATTATGACATTCAATATACGAATACACATGAGAAAAAGGAAGCTATATACTAGGTGATGAAAAGGAGTGATTTGTACAGCCATGCTAAGTATCTAACATTGGAACTGCTTTCACAAAGAATGTTCTTGAAACCTTCTATGACTAAATGACGAATACTGCAGATTAGACATTGTGGATGGACTGGCTGATCTGGCACTACACTGTTCGCAAACATTTAATGGATGATCGTCAGATTATAATTCTTTGATTTCTGTAAGTTTTTGAAAATAGGTAATTAAGTCCGTCCGATTATAAGTATTCTATCTCCAGGTAACTCAGCTCTGTAAGTGATTCAGATCGTCCGATTATAAGTCTTTCCTTTCTGTAGGTTTGTAAAAATAGGTAATTCAGCTCGCTCGATTATATGTCTTTCCTTTCTGTAGGTTTGTAAAAATAAGTAATTCAGCTCGCTCGATTATATGTCTTTCCTTTCTGTAGGTTTGTAAAAATAAGTAATTCAGCTCGCCTGATTATATGTCTTTCCTTTCTGTAGGTAACTCAGCTCGTCCGATTATATGTCTTTCCTTTCTGTAGGTTTGTAAAAATAGGTAATTCAGCTCGCTCGATTATATGTCTTTCCTTTCTGTAGGTTTGTAAAAATAAGTAATTCAGCTCGCTCGATTATATGTCTTTCCTTTCTGTAGGTTTGTAAAAATAGGTAATTCAGCTCGCTCGATTATATGTCTTTCCTTTCTGTAGGTTTGTAAAAATAAGTAATTCAGCTCGCTCGATTATATGTCATTCCTTTCTGTAGGTTTGTAAAAAATAGGTATTTTAGCTCGCTCGATTATATGTCTTTCCTTTCTGTAGGTTTGTAAAAATAAGTAATTCAGCTCGCTCGATTATATGTCTTTCCTTTCTGTAAGTTTGTGAAAAATAAGTAATTCAGCTCGCTCGATTATATGTCTTTCCTTTCTGTAAGTTTGTAAAAATAAGTAATTCAGCTCGCTCGATTATATGTCTTTCCTTTCTGTAGGTTTGTAAAAATAGGTAATTCAGCTCGCTCGATTTTATGTATTTCCTTTCTGTAAGTTTGTAAAAATAAGTAATTCAGCTCGCTCGATTATATGACTTTCCTTTCTGTAGGTTTGTAAAAAATAGGTATTTTAGCTCGCTCGATTATATGTCTTTCCTTTCTGTAGGTTTGTAAAAATAAGTAATTCAGCTCGCTCGATTATATGTCTTTCCTTTCTGTAAGTTTGTGAAAAATAAGTAATTCAGCTCGCTCGATTATATGTCTTTCCTTTCTGTAAGTTTGTAAAAATAAGTAATTCAGCTCGCTCGATTATAAGAGAACTATCACGTGACAAGAGGAAGACACGTCACTCACGAGCTCCGTAAAAAATCGAAAATTTACCATTTATCCTTCGTATACTTTAACTTTAAAAAGGTCTAAACGCCTTTTAAACAACTTTTTGGCATTTGCATCGTTGGAAAATGGAAAATGGAGCGATTGAACAGCAAGGATCCCAGCATGCGGGAGGGAGCGTTCGTGTCGGGTGCCACGTCGATGGCCGACAAGATGGCTGCCGCAACAAACCAGCTCCAGGTATGTCCGGTATATCCACAAACAGAGAGAATAAAAGACAAAGACATTCCACCGGAGGTACCTTTGAGCCCTTATTTAATGAAACCTCTATCCCTATCATGGAATATGATGAATTTAAGACGCAGACCACAGACAATAAACTTAACATAATTTTTCAATCTTTAACCTCCATTGGTACCCTTAACTCCAGGGTTGTCGACTTGGAAGAGAGTGTGAGCAGGCTTACTTCTAACAATATAAGCGCTGAAAACAGACTAACAGTCCTTGAATATCAAAGTTTAAACCTTGAGGCCAGAGCACGTCGACTTAATCTCCTATTCCGAGGTATCCCTGAAACAACAGGAAATGAGGACTGCTCAATGAAAATTAAACAATTCATGAAAAACGAACTGTGCATTCCTGAAGCAGACGACATTATTGTACAGAGAGCGCACCGAATAGGCAACCCGTATCAAGCCTCTCAGCAAGGTAAAAACCGACCAATTATAGTCTGTTTCCTTAAACAAGACGATATAGCCACGATCTTCAGAAATGTTTATAAACTGAAATCCAAATCTAATGTGAGTATCAACAGAGACTTCCCAAATGAAATAACAGAAGCTAGATCACGACTATGGGCCCGATATAAAACTGAAAAAGACCGAAATCCACCGAAATCAGTGATAATAGCATTCCCTGCTAAACTCGTCGTCCGTGGAAAAGTAGTACAGGACGAGTTTCCTGAGTGGAACAACTTTCTCAAACAATCCAGGACACAACATGAGAATACTACAAAACCAGAACCCAAAAAGGCACCCCCAAAATTAAAGCCTGTTTACAATGAATATTGTCCCCTAAGAACCAATAAATTCCAAGTTTTAGCAGAAATAGATATGGAAACCGAAAATGGACTTGCCCCTAGTGATTCAGACTCTGGGGATGAAAACATTGAAATATCCCCATACAGCCAGGCCATGCAGGACCTTGAAACCCGCCAAACTCGCCTAAAAACACACCAAAACAGTACCAGTGCTAATCCAGCCCCAGATCGCCAGCAATCAAAAGGTAACGGTGAAGATTAGAACGAAGGGGGGAATGCGCATCGTTGTGAAAAAATACAGCAAAAACCCCATGACTCGAAAAACCTTACCCAACAAGTCAATGAAAGTGTTACTATTGGTTCATTAAATGTGTGTGGGCTGAAAAGAAGATCGAACTACCCTGAGTTTATTAATCTTATTCAAAAATATGACATATTCTTAGTAAACGAAACGAAAATGGATCAATACGACCAGGTGAATGTACCTGGCTATAATTTTATAAATGTACCCAGAAAGCAGAAATTCATAAGAAAGTCTGGTGGTCTGGGGGCATTTATGAAAGAGAAACTCATGACATCAGTTGAGATTACTGAATCCAGAACAGATTATTTATTTTGGATAAACATCTGCAACCCGAACTCCACTAGCACTGATCCGATCGTAATAGGGGTAGTCTATGTTCCTCCAGCCCAATCTAACTTTTATAGTCATGAAAACTTTGATATCTTCTGTAACGATGTAAATGATATGTGCATACAATATGACAATGTGTTGTTGTGTGGAGACTTCAACGCACAAACAGGCAACTTGCCAGATTATATGTCCCAGGACGATTTTCTATCTCAGTACTTTGATCTTGATGGAGATATGACCAACTATATAGACCAAAAGGAAAGAATTAAGCAAAAAGGAATACAATTAACCAGAAACAACCTCGACTGTAAAAAGAATAACCATGGCCACCAGTTGATTAATCTTTGTAAAAATAACAACATGATTATATTAAATGGTCGCTCTGGTTCTAATACAAGCGGAAATATGACATTTCGCAACACGTCTGTTTTAGACTATATTATTTCTACAATTGACTGTTTCGAGTTAATCCGAAACTTTCAAGTTAAAGAGTTAGACTCATTGTTTTCAGATGGCCATTGCTTGCTTGAATGTGAATTGTTAGTTAAAAATCAACTTAAAGCAACTCCGCAAACTACAGGGAAATCTGGTAATAAAATTAATTGGAATGAAAGTACTAAAAGTACTTTTAATAGCAATCTCCCAGAAGACACAATTGCTGCCCTAATGTATGAGCTAAATAGCACTGAAATGACAAACTTTAACCAAGCAACAATTGACTCTGTGATATCAAAACTGAATAAGACATATATTGATTGTTCTAAGAAAACATTTAAAAAGCATAAATTCACCAAATCAACAAACACCAATCATAAACCCTGGTATGGTTACCAATGTAAATTAGCCAAGAAAAACTATAATAAAGCAAGGCGAGATTTTCACAAAAATCCTTCAATAAGCAACAGAACTCATTTAAAAGATAAAAGTAAGGTATATAAGAGCACCATGAATAAACATATTACAAACTATAATAAAAGAAATGAACAAACATTAAGAACTATGAACACTAAAAACCCTAAAGCATACTGGAAATACCTGAAAACAGTGCAACCAAATAAAAAGCAAACAGTGAAACCCCAGTTAGAAACCCTATATAACCATTTTAAAACCGTATCAAATGACCCATCACACAACTTAGATGAATCCAGTAACTTAAATGAACAATATACAGACAATAGCAATTTTACCCTTAACTCACCTATTACAGCCCCAGAAATATTAAAGTGTATACAACTATTAAAAACAAATAAATCTTCTGGACTAGACGATATATTAAATGAGTATATAAAATACTCACAAAATAAACTAATGCCATTGTATTTAAAAATATTTAATATAATACTAGACACTGGCATCATCCCAACAGAATGGTCTAAAGGTGCCATTATCCCTATATATAAACTTAAGGGAGACCCTTCTGACCCAGAAAATTATCGCCGTATAACACTGTTAAGCTGTCTCAGCAAATTATTTACATCAATACTAGAAAAAAGGCTAAGTATATTCCTAAATGGAAACAATGCACTAAATCAAAACCAAGCAGGATTTAGAAAAAAATTCTCAACCCTTGACCATATCTTTACCCTTAACTCAATTATTGAAATTATGAAACACTCCAAAAAAACTTTATATTGCTGTTTTATAGACTTTTCAAAAGCCTTTGATTCAGTCTGGAGAATTGGTCTATGGAAAAAACTAATTGATCTGAAAATTAATGGAAAATTTCTAAGGCTGATTAAGAATATGTATGATAATATTAAGTCCTGTATCTCCCTTGACAATGAACAATCAAACTTTTTTTCTATAAACTGCGGTGTTCGTCAGGGAGAAAATTTGTCGCCAATACTATTTTCTCTCTTCCTGAATGATATTGAGGAGTACTTGGAAACCAAAAACAACAACGGTATTCAGTTTCAAAACCTGGACATAAACATTATCATTAAAATTATTGTATTACTCTACGCAGACGACACTATTTTACTAACAGATAATCCTAAAAATCTACAAAAATGCTTGGATGACTTTGTCAACTATTGCAAAACCTGGAAATTAAAAGTCAATATTGAAAAGACAAAAATCATGATTTTTGGCCCGAAAAAGAAGAATGTAAAATTTCATATGGAAAATACTGAGCTAGAACAAGTAGCATCATATAAGTATCTTGGAACTATCTTCTCAAAAAATGGAAAGTTTCTAAATGCCAGAAAACATGTAGCTCAACAAGCACAGAAAGCTATGTACTATCTATATAAATGCATATATAACCTCAATCTACCTCTTGACTTAATATTTAAATTATTTGATCAGACAATTCTGCCTATATTGCTGTACTCTGTTGAAATTTGGGGCTATGAAGACAATAAATTGCTAGAAAAAATCCACTGTAATTTCATCAGAAAAGTTCTTAACCTGAAACAAAGCACACCCTTGTACATGCTATATGGTGAAAGTGGAAGACTCCCACTAGATATCATAATAAAAACAAGAATGATAAGCTATTGGAACAAAATCATTACTGGAAACAAAGACAAACTTTCATATAAAGTATATAAGCTAATGATGAATACACCAATATTTGAGTCAAAATGGATAAATCAAATTAAAAACACATTAAACGAAGTAGGAAGAACAGATATCTGGCTGAATCAAGATCAAATTGTATATAAAAACGTTCATAAACTGGTAAAATCAATACTAACCGACCAATTTCAACAAAAATGGTTCAGCAATCTAAATAACTCTAATAAAGGTAAAAACTATAGTGTATTTAAAAGCAAAGTTGACCTTGAAAAATATCTATTAATCCTCAAAAAAAAGGATCACATGCCACTTGTAAAACTCAGGACCGGAAACCACCATCTGCCAGTGGAAACCGGAAGGTGGAATAACATTGATATATCTGATAGAAAATGTAATTTGTGCAATTTAAATGATGTCGGCGACGAATTTCACTACGTGCTTAAGTGCCCTTTCTTCAACCAAAATAGACTTATATATATCAAACAGTATTTCTGGAAACGCCCTTCTACTTTAAAATTCAGTCAACTAATGACATCAACATCTCCAAAACAACTACTTAATCTTAGCAAATTTGTACAAAGCATACTCAAGTATTTCAGTGATAACCACCGATAAACTATTTCACAAATATAACTGTTCAGATAC
Source organism: Serripes groenlandicus (assembly GCA_031761405.1). Classification (NCBI taxonomy): domain Eukaryota; kingdom Metazoa; phylum Mollusca; class Bivalvia; order Cardiida; family Cardiidae; genus Serripes; species Serripes groenlandicus. Next base: position 2,924,900 of record JASEVX010000020.1, on the reverse strand, counting down.
CATGTTAGATGTTGTAAGCTATAATTATGTACATTATACAATCTGAGCAGCAGGTGGCTTGGACCGCATCTCATGTTTGATTATTATTTTTTTGGTGAACCATGATCTGGGCCCAAGCTGCCTGCTAGCCTTCATATTACATAACATGCATTTATTGGGTCTACCCAGAGCCACAGTCCCAGGGAGTCAAAAGTTATCTCATTCAAGCATATTAACTTGTATGTGAATTACTCATTATACTATATTTGATATTTTGTCAAATCAACTATTTATATAAATGTTGTTTACTGCTACATCTTGTATTTACAGGTTGAGCTATGAGTGCCCATCAATAAACTATAGAAAAAGGCCCTAGCCTTTTACCCCATAATAAGCATCTTAACATATCTGCAGCAGACGACTATACAGAGGGCAGTGTGACAGGAAAAGGAATTGCCCATAAAGAATGGTTTCTCCTTTTGTCACAATGTTTTCAAAACTATTTGAACGTGAAACTGTCACTTGTCGCGATTTAATTACTGTCGTCTGCTGATGCTTTCAACTCAGATCATTTGCAAAACTCGGTATGGTGTAAGGAGTTGAAACATCGACCTCATTTGTTTATAAACAAATAATGATGATGTTGCCTTGCTTGTAGACACCACAGAATGGGAATATCTGTATGTCCATTTTCAAGATACGTATGGCACTGCGGATAGGGGGAGAACACTCTATTCTAACTTACATCTCCATTAGATTATGCTTCATTGTTGGTGCTCACCAGAGTCACCCTGTATGGATAACTCTGCTGAGTACCCACAACATAGTTTCTATCAAACCAATGTACTGTTATCGCTTGAGAAACTCTTAGATAATGGGAGTAGTTCTCATGCGAACCTATCATACAGACATCACACTGTTTGGTGGTTACACACTGGGATCGTCTTCTGGAGAAGATCCTGATGAGTACGCACAACATAGGTCTAAAAGCACTCTATGATTAATATCGAGAAAGCCGGTGCTGTTCTTCCCTTATCTGAGGTGCCTGTAGTAAAATGTATAAATTATATATGTAAATAGTCGGGTTTAAAGGTTAATCGTTCACTGTAAGACAAGATTCACCAATTCCATTTTCTATCTATAAATGACAATACTTCAATGTATGCTAGATCTATACACATTGAGCTGCAGACGTCCTGATTGATCAACGGTGTTGTTTTTAACCAGGACATCTGATGCTCCCTATAAATATGGTGCCAAGTGTGTATTTAATCAAACGGTTAACCATTTGTTTGTTAAATTGACATCTCTAAATTTATACTGTATCTGCCCTATCTCTTTCTATCTTCCTCCCATTCCGATCTCTCACACCATATATAATTCGACTATCAAACCTCAATTGTAAATCAAATAATTCTTACCGTTATCTCCAATCGTTTCTTATCCGAGATGACTGTTAATATAGTCCTACTTACACTACCATTCAATGTCTTAAAAATCCAGTATGAATATAAGCACATACGGTCCAAAACATTCTGAATTTTAATCCCAAAAACACGTTTTTTCTTAAAATAAATAAAACGGAAGTGATTATAAGGTCAAGGCCTATTCTTGTGACGAAATGAAGCTACACAAATACCCAGAAATCTATTTTTAGATGTTTTATTTTTAGATCAACAAAAATCAATCCTACTTTCTATTTCAGCATTTCACCCCCTCCCCTTCCGCCCACTCCCCTCCCCCTCATTCCTCTTTCTATCTCTAAAGCTCTCTACATCCTTCCATTTTAACTTTTCTCTCACTCTTGTTCACGTGAATTGATTATTATTTGTTGTTATATTATAATGTAATTTATACTCATATGTCTGGTAACTCCAGACTTGAGCGAATAAAAGATTTTGAATTTTGAATGAATTGATTATATGTCTTTCCTTTCTGTAGGTTTGTAAAAATAGGTAATTCAGCTCACTCGATTATATATATGTCTTTCCTTTCTGTAGGTAATTCAGCTCGTCCGATTATATATCTTTCCTTTCTGTAGGTTTGTGAACATAAGTAATTCAGCTTGTCCGATTATATGTCTTTCCTTTCTGTAGGTTTGTAAAAATAGGTATTTCAGCTCGATTGATTATATGTCTTTCCTTTCTGTAGGTGATTCAGCTCGTCCGATTTTATGTCTTTCTTTCTGTAGGTTTGTGAACATAAGTAATTCAGCTTGCTCGATTATACGACTTTCCTTTCTGTAGATTTGTGAAAATAAGTAATTCAGCTCGCTCGATTATATGTCTTTCCTTTCTGTAGGTAATTCAGCTCGTCCGATTACATGTCTTTCCTTTCTGTAGGTTTGTAAAAATAGGTAATTCAGCTCGCTCGATTATATGTCTTTCCTTTCTGTAGGTAATTCAGCTCGTCCGATTATATGTCTTTCCTTTCTGTAGGTAATTCAGCTCGTCCGATTATATATCTTGCCTTTCTGCAGGTTTGTAAAAATAAGTAATTCAGCTCGCTCGATTATATGTTTCCTTTCTGTAGGTAATTCAGCTCGTCCGATTATATGTCTTTCCTTTCAGTAGGTTTGTAAAAATAGGTATTTCAGCTCGCTCGATTATATGTCTTTCCTTTCTGTAGGTTTGTAAAAATAGGTATTTCAGCTCGTCCAATTAAAAGTCTTTCCTTTTTGTAGATTTGTAAAAATAAGTAATTCAGCTCGTCCAATTAAAAGTCTTTCCTTTTTGTAGATTTGTAAAAATAGGTAATTCAACTCGTCCAATTATAAGTCTTTCCTTTCTGTAGGTAATTCAGCTCGTCCGATTATATGTCTTACCTTTCTAGAGGTTTGTGAAAATAAGTAATTCAGCTCGTCCAATTATAAGTCTTTCCTTTTTGTAGGTTTGTAAAAATAAAGTAATTCAGCTCGTCCGATTATATGTCTTTCCTTTTTGTAGAGTTTTAAAAATAAATAATTCAACTCGTCCAATTATAAGTCTTTCCTTTTTGTAAGTTTGTAAAAATAAGTAATTCAGCTCGTCCAATTATAAGTCTTTCCTTTTTGTAAGTTTGTAAAAATAAGTAATTCAACTCGTCCGATTATATGTCTTTCCTTTTTGTATGTTTGTAAAAATAAGTAATTCAGCTCGTCCAATTATAAGTCTGTAGATTTTTTGTAGATTTGTAAAAATAAGTAATTCAGCTCGTCCAATTATAAGTCTTTCCTTTTTGTAGATTTGTAAAAATAAGTAATTCAGTTCGTCCAATTAAAAGTCTTTCCTTTTTGTAGATTTGTAAAAATAAGTAATTCAGCTCGTCCAATTATATGTCTTTCCTTTTTGTAAGTTTGTAAAAATAAATAATTCAGTTCGTCCAATTAGAAGACTTTCCTTCTGTAGGTTTGTGAAAATAGGTATTTCAGCTCGTCCAATTATAAGTCTTACCTTTCTGTAGATTTGTGAAATTTACCATTTACCACCAATTCAATAACAGACAACTTTGAAAACCTACAAGCAAAACGGAAAACTCAATAAATATAAGTTAAATTACATGTATTGGATAGAGTTGAAAACATTGTGTGGAAAAAGGGGAAATTACTCATTATGAGCAATGTTTCCTTTTGTCGCAATGTTTCCGAAAGTCGTGTGCTACAGCTGCGTCAGAAAGCGCCTGTTATACGGGTAAGCTTTATTATGAGTCATGCCTGGCGTACACATATTGGGGCTCAACTTCAATGTTTTTTGTCAAGAGAAGTATCTATGTCTATATAGCATGTTTGCGGACAGTGAAGAATATAGTAGGACTGTGCATATGCATTGGACTTTCAGTCTTCACTGCCCACATATGAATTAAACCTTTCCCACATACAAAAAAACTGCAGCAGACATTTAGTTAACAAAATTGCAAAACTTTATAAATGAATGTATACTAAATGAAAAGAGTTGAACGCTTTGTCACACAAGAAAGAATTGCTCACAATGAGAAATGTCTCCTTTGTCATAATATGTTTAGATGTCATATGCTACAGAGGCGTGAGAAACCTCTGTATGAGAGAAAGAGTTTATATGAGCCATGGCTGCTGGTTTCGGGTCTTATTGCCTCTTCGCTTCAAATGGTGTCATTTAAAGTTGTGTCGCCTAAACACAGTTGAGCTCAATTTACATTTCATTTTGTCAGGAGATGTATTTATGTCTATATAACAACTAGGCGGACAGTGAAGATTCCGGTTAGACTGTGCCTATGCACATACTCGTCGCGGTCTTCTCATTTTGTCACAAAGTTTTCAAAATTCATCTGCGGTGTCAGAAAGGGTATGTGTGCGCGAAAGTGTTGAGACCCCTTATTGCTGTACGCAGCCCATATCAGTGTTCGTTAAAGTGATTTTCTTAAGATGTTTTGTCCTAAAACTTAACCGTTTCCCTTATATAAACGCATGTTGATGGCTCGCAGGAGACAACTCATTAAAAATGACCATTTTCACTCGACCGTTTCTTGTGGGTTTTTTTTGTAACACTTGTTCAACCGCTCCTGGGTCCTGTGTCGTCTCCATTAATAACACAACTAAACAAAACATAAATGACATTTTATGCCAACAGAAAGATATTTGTTTTATGTGTTTGTTCAGTTTACATCATTCGCCTATGAGAGCCGCATTTTATACGTAACTTCAGTTTCTCATCAAATGTTATGAAATCTAAAACGATCAAGACATCTCCTTGAACTTGAACAGAAATTTAAGTAATGTGGAGCTACTGATAAAAAATGAAAATAACCTTAATTTAAGCTGATATTGTAATGTTACTTCAACATTAGCTTCTGCTGCAAGTCCAATCAGGGACGAGTAAATACTCGTAAAGAGCATTACTGATATAAATTGAAATACAAGGTTAATCCAATATCAGAAACATAAATTACTTTTCATATGGATCATAACTAAGTATTTCAAAAGAATCGCAACAGTATATTTACATTTAGTTTATCCTAATAACAACTTTTGCCTCCCATGTGAAATCTGAAAAAAACGAATAAAAATACAGTCTACCGGCGACTGATACATGGTAGGATTGTCTTGCCCCCATGACGCTCCGTATTGTGGTGGAAATATATCGACTGATTCCTATGTTCTCATGTCAGGAAAATGTACGTGCACTTTACCCAGGAAACGCCGTGATATAACCATTTATGCGAGTAAAAGTACTGTAAAATATCATTTAATCCCACGAAATAAGATAAGAAATATCTTTATAAATGAATATTCATGTATATGAGTTCCACTATGGAAAAATCCAAAAGAAAGATCTCGCTTATCACGGAATTCGAACCCAGGACCTTTGGTACACGAGGATGGAGCTCTACCACTGCACCACTTTCTTCCAGCCGCAACTGTTGTCTTGGTAGTTCCGGTTTAGCACACACGCTTGTTTACAATGAATTTTAGCCATTATTTTGATGATCTTTCCATATATATATAAGTGCAAATCCATTTCGCCGACACATTTCTCCATTTCGTCAACCTATCATTTACCTTTATGTTCATTACAGTTTTACAATCAAACACATAATTGAAATTGAAAGTTTACTTTAAATACATATGTGAATCATTCCCATTTCGCTAATAGACGCTTGCTGCGATTCGAATAATAGATATGGCCTTATCATGTTCAACTATTGATATAAAAACAATGACTAATATAACTCGTTATAGTTTATTTTCGAAAAGAATCATTAATCTTAACCATAATTTACTTTTTGTATCATGTATGACTTTCATTGCGCAGTTTCTTCTTCATTTCACCATTTCGCCCATTGCGACAAAAAATCTCCATCGCGGATTTTTAGGTAAACCACATTATATCAAGTTAAGCCAGCACATCCGTGCAGTCTTTTCTGGCTCTGCACTTAGTATCCATTTGTGTCCTTTAGCAGGTCTCTTCCAATTGCAACTTATGTAATAATGTCGTACATTTGTGTTTGACTGGAATACCGCTCATATGATAAACACCGTAAAAGCTACTTATTGTGTACATCGGAGGACGGAACTATATCTCCCTTCGAGGATATCCCAGGCATATAGAGTTATTAACACTCCAGTAAAATTGTTTGTTCCTTGAAATAATTAAAATCGTCAATCGCGAAAAAATATCACAGTTGATACCCTCGAGATAAAATGGTATTTTATCTATTCATCGAAACATATGTTGAATTATATAGGTTTAAGGCTTTAGCTTTGAAATGGTCAATTTCACAATGTTGCCTAAATTTGTTTCCCTGATATGGTCTTTTAAACAGAACCCTCCGAAAAACATGATTAGCCGGAGTTGTTGGATAAAATTACAATGACATTATATTTGTAAAGGGCCCTATGCGGCAACAATATCAAAATTAGTTTGTAGCCGAATAGGTTAAAAATACAAACCTCCTTTTCTTTGTAGTAGAGACCCGGTGTCCTTTTTCCGAGTGTGTAGTTCGAAATGTATTGCCCATACAATCTACAGTAAGTCATCCTGTGCCGGTAAAGAATACTTCTACAAGAAACTCTGTTCTGACACTTCTCGAAACAGTCCTTGAACGTAACACCGACAAAACTTGTTAGATGCTGAACGCCAATATCCCCGAACACAAATACAGCTAAATGTGTACAAATGTAGAGCATACGATATCCCACCATTTTCGCTAGTTAATGGCAGTCACGATGGAAATATTTTAAGTTAAATAAACATTTGTTATTGCAGCGAACAACAGTTCATCGGATAGCTATATATATATGTTACTACAACTGATGGTTGAATATCTCTGCGGGTAGGTATAATTCCTCTCTGCGAAGCGGGGACAAACAGAAAAGTAAATTATTCATCTACACAATTCAATAATTTGATTCATGTAAACCGCGGGACGTAAATTATTTATGTTCTTGGTTACGCCAATTTGAAAACAAAAACAGAAAGCAAGACAAATGATCTGATAGACAAATAGTTCCAGTTACAGTGTCCAGTATTATAAATGTATGATTTAGACAAAGAACGTAGGAGACAGTAGTAGAGCGGTACTGTTTATTTTCTAGATTCAACAGTTTTATCAATAGGTACATGTATGTTCAAAGTAGAGCGCCGTTAACTCTTTCAGAAAATAATTACCTAAAGTAGACAATCAGGAGACTTCATTCTTCGTGTTTAAAGCATTTTAGAATTCATTGATACCTTAAGGGCAAACACTGTTCATTTCAGGTGAGACAGCTCGTAACAAGCTGACTCCCCTGAATCTGTATTGTTTCTAAAAACTTCGATATTGCCATTTGCGCTGAAAGAGGTATTTTTTTATCTCGGGTAAACGCTGACCACTAGGGGGTCATACATACTTTCAGACAAGACAATTCATTCGAAATCACCTAAAGAATTAACTCTTTCCCATATGCAACAGATCACTATATGGAAAATCTCTATCAATGAGCTTGAAATGAATAAAGTTGAAAACATTGTTTTCCAAAAGTCGTCTGCTGGAGAAGTCACGTGTTAATATGCGGAGTCATCTGGTAAGTATTTAACCTTTTCCCACATACGACGACTCTGCAGCAGACGACTTTGAAATCATACCCGAAAAAGTCTGGAAACTCCCTAATAATGAAAGTGCAATAATTGAATAGAGTTGAAAACATGGTGCCAAAAGTTTTGAGTAACTTCTTCTTTTATCGCCATGTTTTCAAAATACTTTCTGCTACATAGGCATCAGAAAGCGTCTATATGAAGAAAAGGGTTAAAATGAATCCGTTTTGAATTTGGATTACCTTGGGGTTCATTATATCAAACTAAACTGTTTATAAACACTTATAAACACGTTACGGATACACTTTCAGGACTTCTATACAGCTTTATCATGCAATATTTATGAAATTCCTTATACAGCGGCATTTTAGAATAAAAATAAATCTTTCTCATTAGGAAAGAAGTCAATTAGCTAATTATACACGCATGTTGATGGCTCGCAGAAGACAACTCATTTTATAAAAAGGTGAAATTGTCCATACTTTTTAATTATATGTAGACCGCGACCATCGTGAATTTATATATTCTACTGACAAATCGTGGATTTCATGCAAAACCGTTGTAACTACACATTGTTACGAGCTGTACTCACAACCGTTTTGCATGAAGTCATCGATACGAGTATAGGTAGTGTATCAGTGTCCATTTAACCCTTTCCCACTTACAACACATCTGCAGCAGACGACTTTGAAAACATATAGGCATACATATGAAAACTTTCTATCAATAACAGAAAATATGTTGAACAAGCTTGAATATATCGTTGCAAACTTTGATGAGAAATAAGACAAAATCTGTTATTTTCATGTGGAATAGAGTCGAATCGGAATTATACTACGTCATATCAGCGAATTCCGTCACTGTGTTTCCTCATTGCGTCGTCACAGTTCTGGTAAACCACGGATCTGCTTCTGTAAAATAATTCACGAAATTATTCCCAATACTTGTTTTCGTAAATAGCAGAGCTGTGCAAGTTTAAATGTTTCTCAAAGATAACATACGAAACGGATGAGTTCCTATCTTTGTTAATTATTAATAAAGTACATTAGTCTAGCTCTCGACATCTCATAACGCAGTAATAAGGTGAGGGTAGTCTACTCCAGACTAAAAATACATTCGCATCGATATATTAACCCTTTCCCTAAAACTGACGCATTTAGACGACTTCTACAACATTTGTGTCAAAAAAGAGAAGTTGCTCAGAATAGGTAATAAGGAATAAAATTGAAAAAGTCGAATACAATTATGTCAAGTCAAACTCCTCGACTGGCTATATATATGCCGTTTGGTGGCTTACGCCGCTATCAACAAATGTTCATTTATATAACGGAGTTTTCCTGGTTAAGTGACCAGGGTCCAATTACATTAACCTTACTTAGTGCTAAGTAATACTTTTAAAAATACTTAAAAGCAAATTTTATAATTTTTGTTTCCCTAATAGTTTGTAAAACATGAATGTTTGAGTGTATTTAAGTAAATGACTAAGTTGACAAAAATAATTACCATGCTGATAAAAAAAACTTGATAAGAAATTAAATAATTAGGGATTTTTATTAGGGAAACCAAAATGACGAAATACGCCTTTAAGTATTTAAGTATTACTTAGCGTTAAGTAAGGTTGGTGGAATTGGAGCCAGTGCTACTGGTCCGTTTATCCGGACTCCAGCCAGTTAGAAGTGCTAACTCCGCAGCCCAGAGTAGAATACAATTTACCCAAACCAAACACTCGACTTGTTACATATATATCGTCCGGACCGTAGAAGTCTGACTAAGTTACAACTATGGAATCTGCCGTGGCAAAGTGGTTAACTTCGGGAGATTGGAACCATGCATCCCGGGTTTGATCCCAAGTCACGAAACAACGGTTATTGTGGACTGCCTTTGGGTAAGGCACATTTGCTAGCATTGTACTGGTTTATTTCACACAGGGATCAGGATAAAATGAACTGTCGCCGTGATATAACTGAAATAATAATGGAATCGGCATAAACCCTCAATACAAATAAATAGACTAGGTTATAATGGATACATTTATATACATTTAGCGGTAACTAAGGCCGGTATGTATTTAAGTATAAACATTGGATCAGTTCCAATAATAAATCGTGGGTTAAGCATAATTTATAAACAACCATCCTAGGTATAAAAAGCCTGGGTACCGAGGATGAAAACAATTGACATTTATTGGATATAACTATTAGGCTCAGTTTGAAATATAAGATAAACAACTTCAGTCAGATCAAGATCATATAAATAGCGTGTCTATCGGATAGGTTTTGTTTCCATCTCCCGTCGAACCAGATTAAATTGTCAGATTACCCATGGAGTCTATCTAAAAACAAAAGACACAAAACTTTGACGACTTTAACAAATGATCTGATAGCAAAATGTGAACAACATGACATTTGAATGATCTAATACAAAAATGCATTGGAATGAAGTTCAACCCCCTTCCCGCATACAACAAATCTACAGCAGACGGCTTAGAAATTATCTATTCGAAAACACAGACAATCTCTATAAATGTAAGTAAAGTTACTGATAAAAATTACTATGCCCCTTAACATCTGACCTTTTCTAGTAGTCCTATAGTAAGTATGATAAACGCAGTCGATCCATTCCAATGAGACCTGCTAGAGTCATGCCCCTTTGAATCGGATCTTTTCTAGTATTTCCATAGCGCGTATTATGACCGCAGTCGACCAATTTCAATGAACCCTGCCAGAGTTAAGCCCCTTTACATCGGAGCTTTTCTAGTATTTCTATATTAAGTATGATAAACACAGTCGATCGATTCCAATGGGCCCCGGCAGAGTTATTGCCCTTTACAGTTGGCATTTTTCTTGTCTTTCTTTATTACAATATACGAAGTCTCATATCAAAGCGAATGATTCTTGACAGAGCTATAGCCCTTTACATTGGACCCTTTTTTAGTATTTCTATTTGTTCAATATACACAGTCTCATGGAAGTTTCGTAACAAAAAAATTAACCACCTCCAGCGATTTCTGACTATAATGTTGATGCCTATAGAGATCATACAAAGACATACCGAAGATACTATTGACGATATGCAGTTTCATAGAAGTTTCACTACATAAACATTGAACTATGTCTAGCGATGTGTAACTTTAATGGAATTCTTGTATGCTTAATTTCTAATTCGTACGCTGTTTACGACATGTTGAAACGGTTTCATGTCACCTTTAAGTTATGTTATAATTACGCTGTACATACAATTTCTAAAAGTGTTTACACAAGCAGACAAAGACATGTGACGTCATTTACAAAATACACGGGGACGTGTTTATTACAAAGACAGAAGTTATTGACCGTTCCTCACGCAGGAAGATATATCCGTTCTTTATAGAATGTGTTCATTTAGTGCTGGTATATATATTTCGGGATCACTTAAGGGAGTCTATAATTTTAGGTCGTTTATTTGTAAACTAAAGATATAAACTTCATCCTGTGTTCCAATATAGGGAACATTATGTTTCAGTAGCGATACAGGTTTTAGTATTGTACTACCAGGGGCGTGGACAATTGATATCTTATTTTTCCTCCATGTTTTAAACCCTATTCAATAAGTGTATATTACAATATATCGAAGTTTTTCTTATTTTCGACTAGATGTGTTCTAAGTCGTCTGCTGCAAATTTGCTGTATGTGGGAAAGGGTTAAATACAAATTTCGGAAATCATGAACCTCTAAAATGTCATCTATAAATACCGATACTTGCTGACACTCCTACCTTAAAAGTGAACCACACTATTTACTTCATATGTTCCGATTTAAAAGAGTCCATTTATATGTTATAGACCATGAGCTATTCCATATACAAGTCTGACATATATATTGTTTCAAACATGTTTTAAACTTAAGTGCGTGTATATGCAGATGAATGTATGAAGGAAAAACCCTACCTAGGTATCCGAAATGACACCACGAACAAAGACCTTGTCGTCTGAAATAACAATGATTCAAAGGACCAGGTAATGAAAAGTAACTTTTTTTTCTTAAACAATTTGAATATCACGATATGCTTATAAAACAAACTTTCAAAATATAAACATTTAAAGACAATAAATATGAAAGATTTGTTTTGATATTGTGTTTTATGCTTCTTTCAACAATGTTTCAGTTATATCAGGACGTATCTTTGGAAAATTACATGTAATCATGTATTCAGCTGGTCCATTCCTTCTGAATTAGCGAGTAAGTCGCAATGCTGAACCCCACAATCCTGAGTTCAAAGGAGGCAACTCCATCACTGCCATTTTAAATGACTTTGCTATTACCCGGCCTAAAATCGAACCCGCTAACTTGCACCCCCGATGAGGACGCTCTACCACTACATACCCGATAATGATGATTAAAAGATGGAGATTCGTCATTGTACTGTACAATACCTTTAACAGGGTTGGCAAAATAAAATGTAAATTTCTTTTTGAAGCTTTCAGGTTAAACACTTTTGAAAAAGGCAATGGTAAGAATACACTTAGTTTATACGCAATCAAAATTATTAAATTATCAACCATCCGGTTCTTAAATTGAACTTCTTGTATGTTTTGCATATTATTACGGTCAAACTGCATATGAAATGGAGATCTCTTTAAAAGGTTGTTTACCTTTTTTGCAATCTTTAAAACAAACCAGGGAGTTAATGGTTGAGGACGAAAGACTTGAAAAGGGGATGCTTAATCGGAAGTCATCTTATAAGAGTCTTTGGACATTGTGTTAATTTGGTAGCCTTCTGTTATAAATATAGTTGAGCTGATCGCAGTCATGCAAATCAAATATTGTTGAACATCATGTATATTTCACCAAAATGTTTTTGTTTAAACTTTAAACATTCGACAAGTTTTCAAAGCAGACGACTCTAAAATATTACTATTATGTATCAGGACTCTACGTAGTTTACCTTAAAAGGACATAGTCATGTTTTATTTCTAATTATAACGCAGTAACTTACTGACTATGCACTTTATCACGTGAATTTATGTTAAGATATCAATAACAACACAGTTGTTCGGACCCGTTTGTGTGGATTTCACTCCGATAAGTTCTGACGTATCTCGTGAATTAGAAGGATAAACTAGTGTATCTTTAATTTGCAAGACTATTGGTAAGATACAGCTCTGTTTGATGAAATTATTTATACTTAGTTTTAACTTCACATGCTTAGAAAACTAACAAAGTAGATATAGTTAGAACTCGTATTGCAAATTGGATTGAATATATTGAATATCATTTTTAATTGTTACTTTTTATTAAATAATAATTGTTTAGGTTCATGTTAGGATGTTCTGGGCGGCGCGCTGTGCTTTTGGTGGGTTTTTGTCGCCCGGATAGGACATGAATATGTTCATCTTATTTTGAAATGTACATTAGGCATTAAAGATAAAACATTTTCTTTTTGCCATATACAATTAAAATGCCCATTTTTACTCAACCCTTTTATTATGGTTTTCTTTTATGACATAAAAGTCCAAACGCTCCTAGGATATGTCTTAATATCAAGACTGAACACAACATCAATGGCATTTTATGCAAACAAAATATTTTATGAATTTGTTGAGTTTAGTCCAGTTGGCTCTTGAAGCCGTATTTTACACGTAACTTTAGTTTCTCGTTACCCTTAACGGCAGTTTCTCGTATCCGACAAGTACTGACCAATGGGAATACGAGGTCAGCCATCATCTTATGTGTTTGTGTCAGATAAACACATTTAATTGTTTTCGAAATTTACCACCACCTCCCGTGCTCCAACCTCCTCTAGTATTATGTTTGTTTTATGATATATTTTCAAGGTCTTCACTTTTGCACAATTGTGTAATTTGGATGTTTATTTGTGTACATGCTTCGTATATCTGGGCGACTTTAGCACTTTAATTCAACTGCCATGTTTCTCACTATCACTTCTCACATTTCTTCACAGCAAGTAACTGTTGTTCAGTCTTGTTTTTGTCGCCTAGGTATGACATGAATATGTTCATCTTATTTGGAAATGCTCTTTAGGCATTTAAAATAAAATGCCCATTTTCTTTCTGGCATTTACAAATAAAATGCCCATTTTCCCTCAACCTATTCTTATGGTTTTCATTTATGTCATACTAGTCCCACTTCTCCTAGGATCTGAGACTTAATAGCAAGACTTAACAAAACATAAATATAAATTACTTCCATACACCTGAAGTTAAAATATGGACTGGCTTCAATCCCAATTAACGTATAGTCATACTTAAATACTTAAACGTATATTTCACCATTTTGTTTCCCTGATAAGAATGCCTGAAAATTTAATTACTAAATATCATATTTAAGTGTACTAAATTATTAGGATATCGTTACGCAACTATATACACAAGTTTGCAAACACTGCAACTACCCTTTGTAAAAGTAAGCCTCTGTTACCTCCAGTAAAAGAAATTCATCTTTTTCTTCTGTCAAAGTAGATTTGTTTGTGATATTTTGTGATACCACTTGCAGTTGCAGTTTTAGCAGAAAACTTCTGAAAACATTGTGACAAGAGGAGACAATGCTCATAGAGAGCAATATCTTCTTTTGCCACAATGTTTTTTGTACTATTTTGAAATATTTAGAAAAACATACCTGAAATATCAACCCTTACCCACATACAGACCCTTTGTGAACATCTGCAGTGGACGACTTTTGAAATTATTGTGGTCAAAGAAGAAATTGCTATATATATTTATTTTCGACGGAGAATTTGCAGTGACATCAGAAAGCAGTGGTCGAAATTAGCACGAGTCCGACGGCAACAACTAGTAGATTTTCTGTTGGTCTAGTCAAACATTCGAAGAAACTAGCTCGACTTAAAAGTGGAAATAAAAACCTTTTACTTTCCCATTTTTGGGCGCTTTTACGTCTTAAAAATGGAACTATTTATATAAAATGGACAGGGAAGACATCCGATCCTGAATCAATGGGTAACAAAACTCAGTGAAAATTACAGATACTCAATGTTTATTCAAGAGCTGCAATCGAAATGTTCTCTTCCAACCACCTCTGACTGCATACAAGGAAGTCTTTAGGGATTTTATACAACAAACTTGGTTTTAGATCCAGAATAAATGGGAAAAAAAGAGGCACAACAGTTAAAACATGGTCCATAATTAACTTTTTTAGTGGTCGGTAAGTCACATTCAACTGGTGGAAAAGATCAAAGGATGCCGCCCTGTTTCTTCAAGATCCCAAACGAAAACTGTGCTTATGTTATCACTATTATTTGACACCTAAAGTGAATGGACTTCTTTAAACTTACATTTTGGATCAATCCAAATAACCTGACGAGTGGAACTTAATCAAATAAGATTAAAACAAAATGAGTTTCACTTGTTTCGTGAGAAAATAATATTCATGATTTTGTCTCAGCTTGAAACATATGCGATTCCAATCATAAACATGTTCATAAGTTTGAGAGGACCACTCATTTAAACCAAAATAGACTGGGCCTGTTTCGAATTAATTCATTACTGGTAGTAGAAATAAAATGTGCATGATTTTAAGACTAGTCTCGGTCAAGAATAGTCAATACATTTAAGTATAAACTGATAGAAAATGCAGTCCATACATAACTTTGTTTATGGTTTGATAATTAAAGTGGACTGTTCCAATATATCACACATCATGATGCTTGACAAAATAATGAACTTGACAAGTACAGAAATAGCTGCAAAATGCAGCAAATAAAGATTGCGCGGTTGAGCGAAACAGTCTTTGGACGAAATATATTCGATTCGTTTATTCTATATACGAACGCATATGGACACATGTGCAGTAGAAGTATGTTTAAAACATTGTGGCAAAAGTCTCGTAATGTGCAATTTCGTCTGTTGCTGCAATGGTTTTCACTCTATTTGATTATTGTACTATAAGTTATAGAAATTTCAATATAGATCTATTTGCATAGATGTTTCCAAAAGCGTCTGTTGTAGAGTTAATTAATATGTAGTACTTAAATTATTGAAGATGATGAGCTATTAAACAAATGCGAGGCATTTATGAAAATCGGTAGCCAAGTAAATAAAATCATAAATTACATTACTATGTTCTACGAAGTTGTGAATGTTCTACAACAAGAGACGGACAGACAGGGCGAATTAACTTAAACAGATCACCATGAGCCTTCCGTTCAGGTGATTAGAAAGATAACCCCACCCTGTAGCACATTAACACATCATGTACAGACAGTGTATCTTTATAATAAACTTCAAAACATTGTGAAAAATGGAGAAATTGCTAATCAAAAGTAATTTCTTCTTTTGCCTCAATATTTGCAACTTTCGTCTGCTACAGAGTCTGGGGTTACATTATTAGTTATCGTAATATTATAAGAATTAAATTAAACATAAAAACACATTTATTAAAAACAGCATTATCATTTTTCAAAACCAATTCAGTCGCGACTAATTAAGTCTTAATCTATGTATTGAATGAAACAATACACACTACACGATTAATATATTTGTAAATAGATTGGAATTTGTGAAAAGTTTAAGATTATATGAGATGTGTATCTAAATACATGTACGTGGTTTAATACTTTACCAAGCTTAAAAAATTTGTATTGTCTTCTCCAAAATAAAAATCCATTAGTTATTAAAAATATAGCCCTTTATGTTACAAAGCTTTTATAATGAATGTTATTGTGCGCATTACTACATTGTAAGTTGAATGTAATATAATATGTATGTATTATGGGCCGGAGGCCTAATTACGCAAATAAACTATTGTATTTTACTGCATTCTATATAGCGCATGCGGCGTTCCTCGGTCGATTTTGTTACCCTACATCTTAATATTAAGGACCAGTAGGTGCTTATTATATCATCGCAATTACGAAAATTAATGAACAGATACTTAAAATGTTGGAAATATATATATCATGTTAAATAAACTATAATTAAGTCTCTTTACAATCAATTGTAACTGTATTGTGATCACCTTTAGTTTATCGTAATAATAACTTCTCCTTTGATAGTCAACTATGGTTAAAAGTTCAAAGTAACCACATATACCCGCCCAATAAAGATTAAAGAATATGTTAGAAACTTAAATTTACAGTTTGCTTTCTAACTTAAGAATTTTAGATAAAACAAAAATTGCATGATGTGGGTATTTATAAGAAACAAAATGATCTGCTACATACTAAATTATCTATCAGTGTTCAACCAGATGTTTTTGATGTTGGTATAAAATGAAGTATGTTACACTTCATTTATAATACAATGTGAGCGTTAAAGCAAAATATGATTTAGAATCAGATGATTTCATATTAGTTAAAACTTATTTATTTTACAATCGATTGCAAAACAAGCTTTCAGCTTATATTAATCACGCTCGATGTCTGCTTCCTGGATACTTAACCAGTACTCGCGCTGTTTGTGTGGAAAAATCCCAAAGGCAGAACCCGCTCACCACGGAATTCGAACACGGGACCCTTGGTACAAGAGGCCGACGATCTACCTCTGTACCACTGTCTTCTGTTTTATATTGAAATTAAAAGTTAAAATGCCATTCTCGAATTGCTAATGTTAGCTTTTTGTAAATAGGAGATAAACAATATATAAGGCTGCAGGTGACATCTGTAAGTTAGAGGATCATGGCATGCCTAGATAAGAATCATAACGGCTAATAATAATTAAACCAGGCCCTTATTTCTCAAACAATACTTAGTGCTAAGTATTACTGAAACTAGGGATGTTCCTTAGTTTAAGGAAAACACATTCCACCAACGTTTTTTCGCTAAGTAAAATACTTAAAAACTTAATTACTTAATTACTTAACACATATCGTTAAGTTTACTACGGACGTCAACTTAAACACATACTTAAATACTTAAGGGAACAAAATGGCTGCTCGAATGAGACGCCGTTATCGTCGAAGGCCAGAAATAATAGTTTTCCCTGTTCAGTACTGAGCGGGGAATATAACGATGTCGATTTTTCGCTCGTTATCGTTTGCGTCAGCAGACAGTGCGTTTGTTAGTTGAACTGTCTGTGGGACATCTAGATTTCGAGACTGAGAGGAATCAACCACTCCTCCTAAGTTCCTGAGGCTGTGGTCATTATACTCTCACCATTGTCTTACATGACTTTATATTATTAGACAACTGAAAAGTGATTCACTGTTTTCCTATGTCCAAAGATTCATTTAGTCCTCGGCATGGTTTTTGTTATGATTAGGGTCACGAATTTGTGGTGACTCGAGTACAACATAACCAAACATTTATGATTTATGATTTTCGGATCAGTGAAAGTTAATTTCAATGACTGACGAAGGGTTATATTAATAACTTCTTCAAAACAATGTAAAAAAGTAATAAGGTAATGAAAATTTACTACGTTTTATATAGACCAAACGGAGACAGATTTTACCAGTTCAGGAAAAGAGAAGGAACGACAGAAAAGTTAACTTACGCGATGAAAGCATCTGTCACTTGCCTCCAAGCCTCTTGTTTTATAACCACTCCCCTCGAGCTACCCTTGAAGTTACCAAATATTTGTTCATAGTGCTGCAGCACAGACGCTATCCACGCTACCTCCTCTTGAATGGACTAGTTAGGTTTTCTGGGTCGTTTAAATGTTGGTTGCTTTTCCATCTTTGTGTATTATTGTCGCCTGTAACAATGTGTAGGTCTTTCACGCGAACAGTTCTCAAATAATTGCGTTAAACTTAACTGACTTCCGGTTAAAATTTAGACAAGTTACCAGTCACAATAATTATTTACCAGTCACAATAATTATTTTCATTTCTTTATTCTACAAATATTTTTGGATATTTACACGACCTACTTAACGAAATATTTAGCTTAGTTAAGTTAAAATAATTAAGTTGACGTTGGTGAAATACAAATAACTTAAAAACTTAGTTAAGTCAAAATACTTAATTTAAGTTTTTAAGTTAAATAAACGTTGGTGGAATCTGTGCCAGGTTAATTTATGAAAACTAAAAAGATAAGGTAACATGTGTTGAAATTATATTAATAGGATAATGAATAATGAAAAACTCATTTTTGTTCTTCAAATACTCAACCACTTTTTGAACCATGGGATATACTCAATTAAAATGAAAAGCTTATCTGTTGTACCGAGTGATTTAACATTTTTATTTTAAGTACAATGAACATATTAATATACATCATAAAACCAGTGATTTGAAGGCAAATTCCTAACAAAAATACTCGGGCAAGAGAAATTTGGTAAATTTGAAAACATTTTAATTTTCAATCATCCTAACTATTCATTTGCTCAGTTTTTAATAATTTGACTTTCATGTTCAGTATAATATCTTCCTATTGTACTATGTTGCTAGACGAAAACTTCGTTTTTCGCTCTTCTAATAGGTTTTCTTTTTGTCGTTTTCGATCATTTTCCATTTTCATTCATTTATGCATTTTGTTTCTCGCAAATATCGCTGAAAGTTTCGTCTATGAGTGTACATACTTGATTCAAAGTTAACTTTAAGTACGATTGTCATCCCAAAATGCAGACATGAAAAGATTTATATCTATTTCAAGATAAATTACACCGTCTAGTTGATTCGTTCTTTCATGAATATCGCGGTAAACACGATATCGGTTTATTTTGCCTAGCCGACAACATGTTTTATCACGGATGCGATGTGAACTTCAAGAAAACTTCAAGAAACTTAAATGAAATGAAATCTTCTGGTTCTTACAAACAAAGTGTGATCAGATTAACTGAACTGTATTTCATACAGAAACGTTCAGGCACCTATGCGGCAAAAATGTTTTGAAAACATTGTGGCAAAAGTAGAATTCTTTTCAACTTCATTCAATTATAAATATGATTGTTTTTTCAATTATAGAGAGTGTCCTTATTTTTGAATACCGGTAAATGCTTTGAAAGACATTTGTTGCAGAATTGTTGTATGCGGGAAAGGGTTAACAAAATAGTGTCTTAAAATGTACTATTAATGTTATTTTAAATATATTTGCCTAACAAAAAATTGACTTTAAATGTGTTTAATATACAATTAATCTAAAGTCATGATTTTACAGTTCGAAAAATAATTGTTCCTTTTTCTTATTTCTTCGTGTGCAACGAAATAGTGCGGCTTCTCTTTGATGCTTTGCGTCAAACATTCGTCTTGTCGAGTACATGGCATTCTATGTTAAAATAGAATGCCTGGCATTGGTTTGATACACGGCGTACTATAGTCAATCAGTAAATATGCAGATTATTATTATAAAATCAACAGCGGAAAAAATACATTTTTGAATCTGTATAAATTATGTTTATTCATCATTCATTTTTCAGAATTTTAATTGTTTATGAGGTTTAAGAAATACAAAAACAACCTGCTAAACATTTCGGAAAAAGAAAGTGTCACCTTTTACCACCCTAACAATCCAATGAGTTAAGTACTGTCAGTACTTTGTATTTTACTTTATAAGCCAATTGTTTTTTGTTTTTGTCTTGGGGGCTAATCGTGCAAAATCATCAATTCCTCTTAAATTACTAGTTGTAAGCAAGTGCATAATTATACAAATTTGTTCCTGAGACTGTCGAAATTAGGTATCGTTGCTCTACATACTATTAAATTTCAATAAGAGCTTCAAAAGTATGATTTTAAATTGCTATAAGTGAGAGCAAGCTATTTATATACTCATTACATTTTATCAAAACCTAAGATACAAAGTGTAGGCTTATGTTGGTTACAGTAAGACTGCGTTAGGAAGACTTTGATTTACAATGTAGAAATAAATGTACAGTTCGTCATTGTTTGATTTTAACAACATGCCATTTATATTCGTATTACATGATTATTATAACACAAAACTCGAATTAAAGATATAACGGATTCAGCAGAAAACATTTAGCTTATTTAAATAGTTTTCTCCTTGATATTTTAGTTTAAATCAAAATTACCTTCTGAACACTCTAGATGACACATTTCCCATCCAATGGAGGCAGGTCATTAATCTGCATCAAATACAGTCGAACTCTTAACAGTGTCAAATGGAGTCAAGCACTATGGACTTGATCACTGGGTCCAAATTAAGATAACGGTTGTGAACATCAAACGATTTGAAACAAGGTCACGTGAGGTCCAGTCTAGGTCACTCGATTAGATTTTGGAAAAACCCAGTGAACGTTCTAGCACCGCACATGGTCCACACATTTTAAAACATATTTTTAAGTAACTGGTTGATAAATGTGGTCGAAGCGAAAATAAGACTTGCATACCACAGCTTACACACTTATCTCACCCTACACTTTGGTCATGTCCCACACAACCAACCATCATTTTTTTGTTAATTAATAACTGGTTGCTTTACTTGGATTTTACTCCGTTTTCTACAATTGTTCATGTCATGTCACGGCGAAAAGTAACTGCTGGCTTTCTGATACCAGTACTCCACACAACAGTCTTTCCGTGCAACGTCTTGCTTGTTCACACGTACTGCCTTTCTGTGGTAAACGGAGGAAGCTAGTTGCATAGACTAATGTATGCATAACACTGTATCCGCCATATTTAGTCTGCTTTGCGTTGTCGTTTACCAATTTCTTAAAACAACATATGTCCTTAAAACACTGTGTCCACTGCATCAAATGTAAAACTTCGGAAAGAATGTTGCCTGATATGTGGTTTGAACATTAAATGAAAGTCAGCTTCGCAACCGTCTGGACTTCCTGGAATCGGCTGAAATGAATTTACCCATGTAAAAGAACTGTCATTAATTATGTAACTAACATTATGAAGTAATTTTGCATCTCTACATGGACGATAATTTAATTTGTTTACAACAACTAACCATTTCGAGATAAAATTTACTATTATTGTATATATATATCTGGATTAAGTAGATTATATGTACTACATTAGATTTCTATACAAGTATTGGTAGATTTTAATTTTATTTATTCTTAATCAATATAAGTCCTTCTGTTTACACAGTATCATACGGAAGATCAAAGGGGAGTTAATTTCATTTCAAGACTCGTCAACTTATAGAATTAATAAGATGAATGTATAAGTGTTTTAGTTATTCATTTATTGTTGTAATCTTTTCATAATTTCAGCAAGGTTTTTGTTTGTGTCAAATAAATCTGGGCGGCCTCAACATTTAACTAAGCAAAAGACCCTGGGTTATTGCACATTATGCCAACTTAACTTACCAGGAACATAGTCAAGTAGTATCTATGTCCCTGATCATATTTTATGTAACAAAATGTAACATTTTATGGTCGAATTACTTTTTGTCTGTAATCGATGACACTTGCTACTAAAATTTAAATTGTTTTGTGTGCAGATTTAGATTATGTTAGAATAAGGACGCCATTAATCTTGATAGACATACAACTTTAAATTTACAAACCTGACAGGACAAGAAGTTGGAACTCATTAGATCGAGATCTACCTGTCAAAGAAAATAATTAGCTTGCACTGATTCAATTAAACATTTACTTCAGAGTTTGTAATAGTCCGAATTAAATATTATTTGAGATACATCTAAAGATCAATCAATATAATTTGTATATTTTCAGCAGAAAGCGACGTTTGGGTTGTTTTCATTGTTTGTCTTGAGATTGGCATTTGAAGGAAGCATCGGGGTAAGAGTTAAACAATTGATAACTTATGTTTCTAATATCATTATATGCTAAGATCTGCATAAAAGTATACTGTATACGGTAGAATAAGTTTCTGACAATCTGCGTTAAAACACGGATATGAACAACGAATTCTCAGGCAGATCCTAATCCCCGTCTTTAAATAGTTCCAGGTTTGTTCACACTGTTTTAACTTATCCGTATCATGGTGGAGGCTCGCGATAATGAACACATTCATATACTATAGAGGGGAATACAAAACTAACTAAATGAGCAGCGGTATACACAAATAGACCACCAAATAGTTGTATGGACCAAGATTAATCTTCAAAATTACACATTCTCATCTTGATATACAGTGTTCGCCTTTCAACTAACGTAATATTTTGGAAGGAATGCCGTCATTGCATGGAAGAAATATATAACTATTTGTCAACATGTTTTATTTGTTTCTATGCTCAAGTCTTGTATCAAATGAATGATCTATTTCCGCAAGTAAATTGCAACCGAATTGTTTATGTTAAGTTTAACCATTGTTTCACAATATGTGAATATAAACAAGCTAACATTTGCTTATATTGCTATTATAAAATTTAGCATTTTAAACATTGTTGATCAATATGTTCTCGTTTGGTCTCTAATTTGATTAGTTTGGCCTGTCATCTAACAATCCTCAGCGAATACTATTCCATAGATATTCAAAAACTTGTCAACTAACAGCAGCGCTGATACCATAACACAGTGGATTATGGGAACTTAACGAATTAATTCACTTCTATTAAAGCGACTTGTGACAATGGAATACGGACTGTTATTTGACGAAATAAGTGAGGAAGAGATACAAGAAGAAGGTCAAGACAGGAAAAGACAGCGTAAAGACAAAACTGATGCGTTCTGTGATGTTTGCCTCATGCAATATTTGATTGATTCAAGACAAAATGTTGCTTTTTATCTTTGTTATATTTGTGAACGATATCTGTGTGATAAATGCTTCAGAGGACACGAATCTCATAAGTACATAACATTAGTGAGTGAGAAAAGGTAGAGTGATGGCCAGATCGAAAGTTTTCTGGATGAAATGATGAAGGAGAGCAACAGAGAGAAATGTTTGAGAGAGAGGAAATGTCTATTGTCGATAGCGTAAATGTTAAACATAACTATGATCAGAATGATAATTGTTATATAACGGGATTATGTGGACTAAATAACTCAAGACGGATTGTTTTGTGATCTTAACAATTATTGTATAAAAATATTCAGTGTTGGTTCTAACATTTTACAACGTTATATACGGTTTGGGTCTGAACCTTGGGGTGTTACAGAACTAATTGTTAAACGAGAACCCACTGAGCGGGTAGAATTTACCGCCAGTGATATTTGTGTAACAACCCGAGCACAGCCGGATAAACAATGTCAGCTAGCTGTTACTTTACCATGGGAATTCAGAATATTGTTTATTGATGTTACACAAACTCCTGCCGTTATAACTAAATCTTTAGAAACGGAGAAACGCTGTTGTTCTATAGACTTTAGTGAAGATAAGATATTTGCCCTCTGTGGTGTTTATGTTGAGTACCGTGATCGCTGGTTTATATCCGTGATGTCCACAGACGGAGTCACGATAAAAACCATAAACATTGATTTAAACACTGATTGGTCTGATCCTTATCTCGCTTTTTGTCATGGAAGAATATATATCACTCATCCGAATAAGAACAAATTATTTAGTATAAATGATAAGGGAAAATAAATCTCTAACATAATAATAAATGGATGTTGGCCAAAAGGAATCAGTGTGGACCCCGACACCAATAAAGTTTATGTTTGTTCCCGGGATCACGACAAACTTTACATACTCGATTTTGAGTTAGAGTTCCAGTCTCGCTTCTGTTTTGGGTCGGTAAAGTTGGAGAAACCCAAAACTCTTTGTTTTCATAGAGATAAACTGTATGTCGGTCATGTTGGGTCTACTCATGACAACTTTGTAACGTGTAATATCTACACCCTGAGTTACTTTACAAAATTGCCAAGTAAAACGTCTCATGTTCCATGAATATTCTTCTGTTACAATGGTTACTGATTAACGAGTTTACTTTTTCTCATTATAATACAGTGGTTTGTTTAAATGATTTAGTCTGCAGTCCTATTTCCTACACACAAGTGATTTCAATCTTATCATTTGGATTTTGTTTTCCATCACTTTTTTTTTTGTAATTATTATATATTTAAATCATGCTTTATTCATTTATTTATCGATATATTTATTTTTAATTGATTCATTTCCAGATTATAATCTTTTTACCAACTATGGTCTAAACTATTGCGCTAAAAGATTCATTCATCCGATAACAATAGTCATTGATAGATTAATAAATTGTAAATAATTATATATATTAGACTCAACTCTATGTGAATATCTGAATATTTGCTGTAGTTTGATCCTCATCTCACTATTTGTCATGGAAGACTTTTTATAACTTACTGATTGTTGAATAAATGAAAAGAAGTCTCTGACAGAAGAATAAAAGGATCGCGGCCATTCGGGATGAGTGCAAACACAGACAACAATAAAGTTTATTATACGTGACTTTGTAATGTTAAATTCTCATATAATCATCATAGGCAATTTCTTACTGTCTCATGCTAAAAGTACGTTTTTGACCGGTTAACAGTATGCTGTTACATGGCACGCGCGTTAAAATGTTGGTTATGCACGTGCATGACGTCATTTCAAACAATAACGTCACCTTTTAGACGCGCGTGCCATGTAACAGTATACTGTTAACCGGTATATTCATACGTGTGTGTTACATTGTAGTAGATCTACCCATGTTCACCTTCCATACAAAGGTACAGAATAAATTGAATATACGTGTAATTTTGTTCGGCATAATAAAATAAATATTGCATGGCTTCAAGTGTGACAGTACATATTGTCAACATTCGGGTAAATACTGTTAACCTCGGCTTCGCCTCGGGTAACAGTATTTTCCTCATGTTAACAATATGTCATACTGGAAGCCATGCAATATTTATATAATATGTTAGTACAAATTTACCGACTCGAGTCTAACTTATAGAGATCTTCGAGTATCTCCTTAATAGAGGCCACACGCTGTATGTGTTTTATAAAGACAGACTGTATGTCGCTAATGGTACGGGGTCTACTTATGGAATCTTTGTTACTGTGGTCAGGTAACCTCTCCTACCTTGGTTACTCTATACAAAGTGTCTACTTGTCTAAGTTAAAAGTGTTTCATTAATGTTTTGCTACCATGGTTACCTATTAATCAGATTCGCTATATTTCGTTATTAATCAGTATTTTGTTTACATATTTCAATATTCCGCGTTGCCTCATATATTTTTAAACAATAATATCTTGTATTTATAATTGTTTTCTATTTCTCTTAATTATTGAACTATGTTAATTTCATTTTATTCTATATATGGCGCTGTTGTTTCATATTTTTTCTAGCATTGTTTATCCGGCAAATGTTATAACTCAGTAATACTTGTTCACTACATTACGTTATTCAGTTTACATAATCAAGGTGAAATGTTACTATATATAGGTATTTCCCTCTTTGAGCAGTTACACATTTACATGAGAGATGATAAAGAGAAAGAGAAAAAGAGAGAGAGAGAGAGAGAGAGAGGGGGGTACAGGGAGAGGAAGTGTAATATATATATATATAGAGAGAGAGAGAGAGAGAGAGGGAGAGAGAGAGAGAGAGAGAGAGAGAGAGAGAGAGAGAGAGAGAGAAGAGAGAGAGAGAGAGAGAGAGAGAGAGAGAGAGAGAGAGAGAGAGAGAGAGAGAGAGAGAGAGAGAGAGAGAGAGAGAGAGAGAGAGAGAGAGAGAGAGAGAGAGAGAGAGAGAGAGAACGAGAGAGAGAGAGAGAGACCGAAAGAGAACGAGAGAGAAAGAACGAACGAAAGAGAAAGAGAGTGCGAGAGA
Organism: Serripes groenlandicus; assembly: GCA_031761405.1. Taxonomy (NCBI): domain Eukaryota; kingdom Metazoa; phylum Mollusca; class Bivalvia; order Cardiida; family Cardiidae; genus Serripes; species Serripes groenlandicus. The sequence goes on along the minus strand of JASEVX010000020.1, from coordinate 2,898,836 downwards.
GGGAGAGAGGAGAGGATATATATACATATGGTGTATTTTGCTTTCTTTTATATTTTTCAAATTGTATTTGGTATATACGAAAAAGATACATGGTTTTACTTAAACATTTTGACATTGTCATTTGCTCATATATATAAAAGAAATAATATATATGCTGTGTCTCGTGTTAAAATATCTTGTTACTCTTTTTTCTAAATCACATAAAGCTTTAGAATCTACTTGCGTAAACCATTGGTAGAAAACAGGATAAAAACAATCTTTGAATGAAAAACGAAATTCAACGCAATTCGTCTGTATTCTTACAAAAACACTGTAGAAAAGACAGAACTAGGACACATTTATCATGTACTAGTTCTGTCTTTTCCCCATTGATTTTATAAGACATGTTGGTAAGAATTTAGATTTATTGTGGTACCAAAACAATGAATTTATCATTTCGTGTGATGTTGGCCATTTGACTCACTATAAGATTATTTACGTTATCTTGACAATTGTATATCATAACCATCAGCGTTCAAAAGTTACTGGCCAGGGACCACAGGACACTGCCAATTTCACAGACTGGTTTTAAATACCAGTAATGCTGGTAAGACTGACCTGAATCCAGCATATCACAACCAGGAACGACATGGAGGAAAGCAACAACTACAGCTTTTTAAAGAATTTGGTATTACCTGAGCGGGAAACGAACCCTAGTCCCCTGGTCTCGCGATTGACTCTCTAACAACTACAACTCATCTATCTTGTATAGAAATAATGTAGCGCATTTACAGATAAAATATCAAACTCAAATGTTCAAAATTGGCTTCATGTTAACGGGAGACAAAGCGTTTATAATTGCATAAGAGGATCAGGGCATATCTAGATAAGATATATTAGGGATAATACTATATATTTTGATCTAAATGGTTTCATAACAAAAACGATCGACCTGTGTTGAAAAACTCATTTGAAACAATTACACACAAGAGCTGTCCGTAAGACATCGCACGCGACTTTCTATAGTCAACAGTGGTAACTGACAAAGTGGCGCGATAGTATAGTAACAAGATCAATTATGATAAGTATTGTGTGAATTTGATACAAAAATGGCCGTAGCGGGTAATTGTCTTGTTTGTACAGTGAATGTCGACAAACGGGCTTGCAATGAATCATCGGTAACCTCAGTCCTTATAAGGTGATATTATTTCTATGTTCCAAATGACATAATTCAGTCAAAATCTGATATAGAATTATGGGACTTGCCCCGCAAGTTCAGACGCTGACATCTCATAAGTGTATTAAGATTCAAAGCAATACCATATGCGGTTTGAGAGAAAATGTGTTGCATGCAAGCCTTGAACCAAATTATCTAAGTCCCAAAAGGGGCATAATTCAGTTAAAATATGAATTAGAGTTATTGGACTTATCCTGCAATGTCATTTGATGACATTCAATATCTTTGTGAAGTTTCAAAACATTTTGAGTGAGAAAATGCATTGCAGGCAAAACTTTAATCATTTGTTTTAGTCCCAAAATGGGCATGCCACAATGTCTTAGACAAGCAGGTTAAGAGGAGAAGAATTTTAAAGTGTTTGTAACTTCCTCCCTTTTTGATGCCGATGCAACCAAAGTTCTTCATATAATTTAACTTGTTCAATTAATTTGAAATGAGACCACCAAATTAACTTTACTGTGGCGTTTGGTTGAAATTCGATCGTTTGGTTTAGGAGGAGACGTCTTTTAAAGCTAAACGTTTAAGAAAGACGGACAGACAGACAGACGTGATCAGAATAAATTACTTTGAGTATTCAGTTCAGGTTATTTAAATCAAACAACGCACCATGTATCATATGAAAACAAAATAAAGTTGAAAACATTTTGTAAAAAGAGGAATTGCTTATAATGAGACATGTTTACTTTTGCCTCAATGTTTTCAACAATCATATCCTGCAGTTGCAGTTGCGTCTACATGTGGGAAATGGAAGGGGGTGGTTTATTTATCGTAACATAACACAAGTTAAAGATATACTTACCTTTAAAAGTAAGCATCAAAGTACTGAAAGCGGATATATAAAAAACACCAACATGAAAGACTAGTAATAAATGAAATATATTTTACCATACTAAATGGCAACCTCCTGAACTGATAGCTTCTATTTAAAGTCGAAAATGGTTTATGTGTTTCGAACTCTCCTCTAAGCTAGTTACTTTCCGCTAGTACCCTTTGCAAGATTGATCTTCGTGAAGAAGTTATCATTCTTAAATTTGGCCTAAATGTCATCAACGCATCCCATAGGTTCTGCATCAGAGCTAGTTACTTTGTTGACCATACTGAATTCAATGCAAACACGGTTGTATCCGTGTCGCTTCTTCAACATTACGATGAGCGAATTATATTCCGATTTCGCCGTCTTTACCATACATGGCTTTTCGCATTCAATTGCAAACGTCTTTGCATAGCGTATTGGGTTCTGTCTTACTCGGATAGTGTCGGTAAATATTTCGCTGTATTCCTTCACCAGATCTACAACTTGTTTTCGCTATTCTAGCAATTGCTCATCGTTTTAACATCTCTCCATGTCTCAGTAGCTTTAACGTTCGCCAAAACGAGTGAAATTTCGTTTATTTAGGTCGGGCTCAGCTTTTATAACGGAAATGCCTACTGAGATGATCTCATATCTGTCCCTAACCTCGTATTTCTTCAAGTTAATGTGATAAACATTGCCTTGTTTTCAACTCTGACTCTGTAGTGCGTCTTATAAACTACCTCGACTACATCGTATGGGCTTTTCCAATGTAATAATATCTTGCTATGGTTTCGCATCTCGCATGTCTCTTCATACATACTGTACGTCTCAGGTCTAATACATATTCGTCTTTCAGAGCCTGCATAGCAATGGTTCCCGACCTGTTCTATCATACAACAGCTCACAAGGCGAAACCCCTGTACTAACCTGTGTGCCTTCTTTATATGCAAACAGGACAGCAGGAAGATATCTATCCAAATATTCTTGTTTCTTAGCCTGGACCCTAGATAAAACAGCTTCGGCCAAACAATGTTGTTCCGTCTTTTACTTCTGCTCGTGTCGCTTCCATGACTTATCTGGGCTATCTACAACACCCGGAATATTTCCAATCAAAGACCTTAGCTAAGTGTGTTTCGCTATATCAAACGAAACAACTTCTTATCTGTTTGTAAGTGTATGGATCGGTTTTAAACTTGGTGGTCATGGATGCCGTCATGCTGCTACCATGGGCATTAACATACTGCTCAGCTAGTGTCGTAACCTCTTTCATTGATTTCGGCACCCTCTCTCTCTCTCTCTCTCTCTCTCTCTCTCTCAAAACAGGGCAAATTTCGACGAACATCTGTTCATAAACTTTTCTCGTTAAAGCAAATATTTCCAACCACCATAAGACTGATCAGTTTCAGAATCTCTATCTCAGCATATGCAGTTTGAAAGATATTTGAGATAACAAAAGCTTTATTTCTTAAAAACGGCTGAATTAGTAACGAAAAGTAACAGATCATCTAATATGTACCAAACATTCTCTGTCTGCATCTGCATCAACAACAACAACAACATCAAAATTGTTGTTGACAACATGTACATATGCAGTTTGGATGATATATGTGATAGCAAAGCTTATTTACTTGGAAATGACCGAATAATAAAAGGTTTTTGATAGATAACAGATCATCTAATATGTACCAATTAATGTTAGTATCTTTAACAACTTTAAAATTATTGTTGACCACATCAACATATGCAATTTGAATAAATTGTTGGATAGCAAATACTTCTTTTCTTAAAAACGGCCGAATAAATAACAGCTTCTTGAATAAGTAACAATCATTTAATATGTACCAAAATCTCTCTTTCAGCATCTACAACAACAACCTCAAAATTGTTGTTGGCAATATAAACATATGCAATTTGAATGATATTTGGGAAAGCAAATGATTCTTTTCTTGAAAATGGCCTACAAAGTAACGAATAAGTAACAGGTTTTTGAATAAGTAACAGGCGATTTAATATGTACCATTAGGTCTTCGTTAGTATCTACAACAACAACAACATCACATTTGTTGTTGGCAACATACACATATGCATTGTGCATGGATTTTCTGGATACCAAACGCTAATATCTTGATAACTGCCGAGTAAGTAACGAATAAGTAACAGGTTTTTGAATAAGTAACAGGTGATTTGTAATGTACCAATGGGTGTTTGTCAGCAACTACAATAACAACAACATCCAAATTGTAGTTGGCAACATCAACATATGCTGTTTAAATGATATCTAGAATAGCAAGGGATTTTTTAAACGGCCGAATAAGTAACGAATACGTAACATATTTTTAAATAAGTAACAGGTGATTTTATATGTACCAATAGGTCTCTGTCAGTATCTACAACAACATCAACATCACAATTGTTGATGGCAACATCTACGTATGCAGTTTTAATGGCTTTTCTGCTATCAAACGCTCATATCTTGATAACAGTCGAATAAGTAACGAATAAGTAACAGGTTTTTGAACACGTAACAGGTGCTTTAAAATGCACAAATAGCTATCCGACAGCATCTACAAAACCAACAACATCAAAATTGAGGTTGGCGACATAAACATATGCAGTTTGAATGATATGTTGGATAGAAAGGGTTCTTTTCCTGAAAACGGCCAAATACCGAATTAGTAACAGGTTTTTTAATAAGTTACAGGTCATTTAATATGTTCTAATAGGTCTCTGTCAGCATCTACAACAACAAAAACATCATCACATTTATTGTTGGCAATATCAACATATGTAGTTTAAATGGATTTTCTGGATATCAAACGCTAATATCTTGATATCCGCCGAATAAGTAACGAATAAGTAACAGCTAGGTTTTAGAATAAGTAACATGTTTTTGAATAAGTAATAGGCTTTAGAATAAGTAACAGTTCGTTTATAATGTACCAATGGGTGTCTGTCAGCATCTGCAATAACATCAACATCAAAATTGAGGTTGGCAACATAAACATATGCTGTTTGCATGATATATTGGATAGCAAAGGCTTCTTTTCTCGAAAATGGCCGAATAAGTAACATATTTTTTAATTAGTAGCAGGTGATCTTATATGTTCCAATAGGTTTCTATCAGCTTCTACATCAACAACGACATCACAATTGTGGTTGGCAACATTAACATATATGCAGTTTGAATGGAATTTCTGGATATCAAACGCTCCTATCCTGACAACTGCCGAAAAATTAACAGGTTTTTCAATAAGTAGCAGGTGATTTAAAATGTTCCAATATGTCTCTGTCAGTATCTACAACAAAAACAATATCAAAATTGTGGTTGGCGACATAAACATATCTATTTTGAAGGATATTTTGGATAGAAAGGGTTCTTTTATTGAAAACGGCCGAATAAGCAACATCAACATCACATTTAATTTAAACATTATTTATTTGACATTGATTGCGAAGCAAGCATTCAGCTTATATTAATCATGCTCGATGTCTGCTTTCTGGAGACTTAACCAGTACTTGCGCCGTTTGTGTGGAAAAAACCCTTAAGTCAGGACCCGCTCATTACGGGACTCGAACATCACATTTGTGGTTGGCAACATCAACATCAACCTATGCAGTTTGAATGGATGTTCTGGGTATCAAACATTCATATCTGTTTAACCGCCGAATAAGTAACAGGTGATTTAAAATATAACCAATAGGTCTCTGTCAGCATCTACAACAACATCAACATCAACATTGTTGTTGGCAACATCAACATATGCAGTTTAAATGATATTTGGGATAGCAAAGGATTCTTTAAACACGGTTCATCTTCTTCAGTTTGGACAGTGTTATGTCAATAAATACTTCCTTAATTTAAAATCAATGTTATTTTGCCCTTAGAACTCAAACTGGCAAGGAGTCGTTTACTGATGATGACCAAGCTGCATACTAACTTTGAAGTTCCTAGGCCAAATTTAATAACATTTGTCAAGTGATATACTCCCTTTTTTCCAAGAGTGCTGGGGTGGCGTTAACGGTTTATAGGTAACCGAATAATGAAGAAGGATCAAGTGCCTTATTTCAAATCTGAATAAGTAAAGAGTAAGGAACAAATACACATATGAAAAAGGAACGAGGAACAAAATAACCAACTTCACATTTGAAGTAGTAATGAGTAAGGAACAAGGGACAAAGAATGAACTTCACAGAGGTAAACTTATGTTATTTTTCGACTAGTGTCGATCTAGATCAGCTTGTAGATTCTATCAGTCTAATCTGGTTTTGCGCTGGACGCAATATAGTCGCAGAACCTTTCAAGAAACGCCCAAATGCCGATCTATCTTTGAATAAGATGCATGGATCCATAGCAGATCTATATATACACAAGTTATCATGGTTGATGTGCAAGGTGAGCTACGTTTCCCGAGCGCTTTCCTACATGCAACAACTTTGCAGCAGACGACTTTGATAATATACCCGAAACAATTTGGAAACTTCCTTTAATTAAGGATGTACTGAACTGAGAAGTTGAAATTTAAAAAAAATAAAAAAAAAATGTTACATTGTTATTAAATCTTCTGATTTTGTTGACGATTAAAACTCTTTTAGTCATTATACCTTTATATAATGCTTAACAATTTAAAACAAATTGGTTTAAATTTGGTTTAGACAAAGGGCCTAATTTTTTCGTGAGCCTTCCAATTTTTCGTGAGCCGTTGTCCAGTAGCCATGTTTGATTAAGAAATATAACTGGGTAAAAAGTACATATTAAAGTCGATATATATCAATTTTAATCTAGAACTTGTATAGTATCATATTGTTTTGAAAACAAGTAGAAAATATTGGAAATTTTTTATGACATTTGAAGATATGTTTGAAAAATAAATAAATATTTATTCATATTTTAACAATTTTTAGCCATTCAGACAAGAAAAACTGAAAATTGTGCACAATGACATATACTTTTCTTTTTAAAATTTTGATAAATGATAGTTATTGCAATAACCTGAAGAAGTTTCAGAAAAAGTTAAATATTATAAATATGTTTTTCCCTTATTTCAAAGTTTTAAATTTGTCTATTCTTACACCTGACAAATATGGGTTCTCATTAGGGGAAAAAAGTGTCTATTTTTTAGGTTTAATTACAACAAATCACATAAACTTCCAAAGATATGGATAAAATAACTTCAGAATGAGATTTAAACCACAAGAAGACAAACAGTTAGCATATCATCTTTCAAATATTGGCAATTTGCGTGAAAAAATGCATATCATAAGGCTTTTATAAATTGATCTAGAAAAAAATAAAGCCCACTACCCTACCATTTGTGTGTGTTTTTTTTATTTAACATACATCAAATTTTCAAAAAAATAATGTTACAACAAAAGTTAAATATTATGAAAAATCCACTTTTCAGTTCAGTACATCCTTAAATGAAAGTTCAATAATTGAATAGAGATGAAAACATGGAGGTAACATTCGAAATTGCTCGTTTTGAGCAATTTCTTCTGTTGCCACCTAGTTTTCAAAAAGACGTCTGCTGCAGAGGCGTTAGAAAGCGTCTATATGAGGGAAAGGGTGAAATTGGATCAGGTCCTGAAAACAAAGAAATATCGTCAAAGGGAAAAAACTCTTTCAATTTAGATTGTATGAGTTATTTCCCTTAAAAGTGTACAGTGCGGTACAGTAAAGTAAATCAATTTATCTTCTGTCTATGTAACAACAACAACATTGTTATTATTGCATTTGTGTTGAAAACGTGTTTACAGAGAAAACTATGCGTTATGCTCAGCTTGTCATGGGTCCTGCTGGAAGTGGAAAGGTTTTTACATTATGGTTATCTTGATTATCTATATGAATCATCTTAATATCCTCCTTTTACCGTATCGATTAAGATTTTCCAGAGCTGTTATTCGCACTCAAGAATTGTCGTTCTTAATGCAAATTGAAACAAATCGCTGAAATATATCAAACTGTGACTTGATAATAACTGATATTTCAATTTGTGCTTTTTCTTACCATTACAAAAAAAGTCTGTTCATTTACAAGGTTCTACATTCATTTCTGGAAACAGGAAGTAGAAGGTTGAATAAACTGTAAACATCAAATATTTCACAGCAGTCTAGATAAGGAGGAATAAACTGGAATTACCACACAGTTTCTCTCTTATGTCTAAATCAAACCCTATCTTGTGGGTACTCCGAAGAGGCGTCTCAACCCAAATTGGCTAGCGAAACTTCATAACACCACGATTTCCTTTGTAACTTACTAACTACTCTGTAATTTTCGTACCCCATGAGCTTTGTGTCATGCGGCCAATGAAGCAGCTGCATTTCACCTCATAAATTATTCATGAGTATTTTTATAGCGAATATGCCCAGGATATCATATATTTCATGAATAGCCTGGGTACCGAGGATGGTTGAAGTGGTGATACCCAGCTTTGTATTGTCTACTTTGAGCGTTGAAAATTTGACATTTCTCTTGACCTTAGGTCTCGCACATAATTCATTTTTCCATGTGTTAACAGGGCTCTCACAAGGGGGCGATTTGGGCAAAGTGGTCGCCTAAAAGTTTCTGACTTCGCCCATTCACTCGATCAAAGCGAAGTCAACTTCGCCCAAAATCTCAGTCAAAGCAAAGTTGACTTCGCCGACAATTTTGTCTAGCTATCATCGGACACTGTTAAAATGATCACGGTCACGCACCATGTCGAATCGATGTAGGGCCTATACAGTTCTCGATATACACAGTTGCGTAATCAGTTATTTGACAGCTGAGAGTGTATATCCATTAAAAGCTGAAGAATCGAATCATTTAACACACACAATGACGTAGAACCAATCAAAATCGTGCCCTTTAGTTCAATTTGCATAATCAAAGTACCGATTGTCATATAAAATATTATGAGGCCCCACTGATAAAACATTAAATATGTATCCGATGTAAATGAGATGGAAGTCGAATTATGTTTTAACCCTTTCAATAGTATAAATAATATTGTGAATCTATTCATGGTTTAATGAGATAATCGTCTTTAATAATTGAGAAAATGAGATTTTTTAGAGATTTTTTTAGGGGTTTCATAATAAATGCTGTAGCATGGGGGTGTCATACTATTTGGAATTAACCAATCAAAAGACTACCTAAATTCTACTTGTAAAGAGTGTGTATGTTTAGCCGATACAAATAATTTACGTTGTTTATGACACTTACAACAGACTTCTTTACAAAATGCCTGAAACCTTTACACGGCGAGTAAAATGTAGCTTCATTAATTATATTTCGCCTACTTTAGAACACAATGATCGCAAACCCAAACAAATAATTTACATTGTTTATCACACTTACGACCAACTTCTTTACAAAATGCCTGACACCTTTACGGAATGGACGGCGAGTAAAAGGTAGCTTCATTAATAATTTCTGCGACTTTAGAACATGTTCGGATCGCAACTACTCTTAGGGAAAAACAATTTTAGAACTTGTGATAATCATAATTAAAATAAAATAATAAAACATTCATCTTTGTTTAAGTAAATGTGTTCTATCCCAAACAATGCGATGCGGTTACGACGCGTAACGACACACAAGAAATATCACTTCTCCCTTAAGTCTCCCCACTTCTCCCTAAAGTCTACCCACTTCGCCCTAAATTGCCCGGAGGGAGAAGTCACTTCTCCCTAAAATTTAAGCCTAGTGAGAGCCCTGTGTTAATACATAGTTTTAAAAGTAAAACACAACGTATTACTATTGCAATATAATATTCCCTATATATAGTATATTATTTATTATTGTGGGAAAAAGAATTTACCACTATAAATTTATAATATTTTAAACAGTCCACCTACTGCAGTAGTATGTTGAAGCACTGTGAAAACTTGAGAAGGACAGTACATGTGGTCAACTTGGATCCAGCCGCAGAACAGTTTGATTATCCAGTGCTAGTTGGTAATATTAGACATACAAAATAAAATTTATTATTCAGGATTTTTAACTTTTTAATTTTGAATTTTTGGGCTTTATTAAGGTCTTCAGCTTTGAAAAAATCTGAGAGAAGAAATTGACATCTAGATGTGTGAAATTTGAGTTTGATATGATGTTTTACTTGAAAACTTTGAGGGAAAAAAAGAACACATTCTGCTTTGTATTCCAATGGGTTAAGTTTCTATTGAAATAGCTTTTGTCATAAATTTAAATCAATTTCAATAGAAGATTTTCATCATTTATATTCTAAAACAAGCTCCTCCTTACCTCTTCCAATGAGCAATTGCCTTTGGCATGAGAGAGCAGGGTTCAATTCCCTGTTGCGTGTTACCAAAGACTTCAAAAACAAAAGTTAGTTAAACCGTTCCCACATACAACAAATCTGCAGCTTAACCCTTTGCCAAGCCCCGGTAGCTCAGTCGGTAGCGACGCGGGCTGTCAATCCAGGGGTTGTGAGTTTGAATCCCGGCTCGGCCAACTTTCTCTTCGAGGATTGACAAAAGTCAATGTGACATGTGTCATTCCTCTTCCACCAATGGGCTAAGTCTATGAGGAAAAGCAGCCAGTTGCTTGGGAAGATTGTTGTGTGGAGTACTGGTGTGAGAAAACCAGGAAATGCATGAGTAGGTGAACTGGCCGCCGTGATATAACTGAGAAATTGTTAAAAACGGCGTTCCCCAATCAATCAATCAATCTTAACCCTTTCCCTCATACGACAATTCTGCAGCAGACGACTTTGAACATGTTTTGTCAAAAAATAGGAAATCTCTATAATTGAATGGATTACCTTAAAGTGGACTAAAAGTGGAAAACATTGTGGCAAAAGGAGAAATTGCTTGTTTTGAGCAATTTCTTCTTTTGTAACTATGTTTTCAAAAAGGTGTCTGCTGCAGAGGTGTCTATATGAGGGAAAGGGTTAACAGTCAGAGTTATAAAAATGGAGATAACCGGATTGCTTTACAACTGATGTGTCGGTCAGTTCAGGTTAAGTTATATGGGTAGTATTGTTAAATACAGTGGAAAGCAACGTAAAGTAAGCAAACAAATGCCTCTACCAATTACAATTTTGAAGAATTTCGAATATTTGAATTAAATTGCTCATAATCTCAGTGACATTATGAGTAATTTCTCCTTTTCTTAGGAATCCGCTGTGGTCGAGTGGTTAGCGTCGGGGATTTCGAAACCGGGTATCCCGGTTTCGATCCCCAGTCGCGGCACTACGGTCATGGTGGAGTGCCCTTGGGCAAGGCACATTTTCTAGCCTAGTACTGGTTTGTTTACCCAGGGATCATGAATTATTAAATTTAATTGCACGCTAAATGACCTTGGCTGTCGATGCGCCATAAAACAATATACATTCATTCCTTTTCTTACACAGTTTTTGATAATTTATCAGCTACAAAGGTATTCCAGTGTTACCTGTGTAAGAGTTAATAGTAAGGAAAGGCTTTATTCTTTCCTACATACAAAAGCTATGCTACAGACAAATTTGTATTAGTAAAAGTATTATTATTCAATAGAGTTGAATACTTTGTGGCAGAGGGAGAAATTTTTTGTAATGAGCAAGTTTTACCTTTTGTCAGAATATTTTCAAAAGTCATCTTCTGCTGATGTGTCTGTGTTTGGTAAAGTGTTTTTGTTGATCATTACAGATGTAAGAGAGCTGATTCAAGTTGATGATGCGATGGAGGACGAGGCCCTCAGGTTTGGACCCAACGGTGGTTTAATATTCTGTATGGAGTAAGTATTTTTACAGAGGACGAGATTAGGACGAGTAAACTGGTCTTTTCCAAAAGATATATCTCTCTTATAGCTCAGCTTAACCCTATGTTGTGGGTACTCAAAAGATTTGTCTCACTGAGACAATTCTTTTGAGAACCCACAACAAAGGGTCTGAGGGTCAATACTGATTTTGGGATGTGAAAGATTCTTCTTATCTAGAGCTCTGTACAGTTTATATATGTCCATTTTGTTTTCTGAAGTCAAACTCTTTAGCTCTATCACATTATAGTTTAAAACAAAGTCTGATTCAACCATGAATAAGATTGTAACTGTTTGTGAGCACATTGGAATTTTGCACTTTGAGTGCAACAGTCATTAGATTGGAAAGTTAACATCAACTGAACGCTTACCGGTAGATCATAATTTAATGGCTGCAACAATCTATGGTTAACCAATATTTGAAATCAAAGTACTCAGAGTCAAGATTAACAATGTGACTGAAACTTATAAGATATAGGATATAGATACCGTCATACGGATATGTTATAATGAATTATACTTGGATACTTCAGGTATTTAGCACAGAATTTTGACTGGCTCCAAGAACAGCTTGATGATATTGAAGATGACTACATTCTGTTTGATTGTCCAGGTAAGTCTTCTAGAAAGAGATAGGTAGTTTTGGCATTGTGTTAAAAAGGTCAAATTGTGTGAGGGTAATTATATGTGATTTGGAAATTTCCCGCACCTTCTGATACTGAGAGTGATTTATATAAGTTGAAAGAATATGTTTTACAATTTGTAACAAGGAAATAAATTGAACCCTTTCCCTCAAGGAGACAACTTTTGAAAACATTGTGGCAAAAGGAGAAATTGCTCAAGACAAGCATTTTTCAAAAACTACTTTAGAAACATGCTTTCAACTTTGTTTAAGAATTTTACTTCTTTTTATTATAGATAGTTTTGCCTATACATTTTCAATGTCATCTGCTGCATATTTTTAGTTTGCAGTGTTCTCAAAATGTTTTAGTTGAACAGGCTTATTATAAATTGAAACAGGCATGCCCCCCTGGAATTTGTTTTTATCGAACATGCATTTTCCTGCATTCCGAGCACCTCTTGGGCCAACTTTCTGGGTATTTTGTGGTAAATAACAATACATATTTGTATAGAAACATTTTTTTTTCATATTTTACATATGCACTTCCAATTATTGTGATTTTCTGTATCTTTGTTCAGATTTTTTTTTCAAATTTTAAAGAGCAAGCAGGATTGGGAATTGAGTGTTGCACTTATCCTATGGCCTGTGCATGTTTTTGCTTTAATTACCTTATGTTATGTTCTTTCCATCACCAACTCCAGTCATCTGAACGGAAAAAAACGAATCAAGCGAAACATGTTGAACAAACTGTCAAAACATCAATGTTAAACTAGGTAAAGCCATAAACGATTGAAGAATAAAAGGATGAATCAGTCAAATGTTGTAACAACCAATTTCCGCGGGGCATTTACCTGATTTTGGAGGAAAGAAATTATCAATTTTTCTCTTCATTCTTGCAAAGATTTGTTCTGTCGATAATAATCAAAGTATTCTAAGCGCTTTATAAACAAGTATTTATAGTACATAGACTCTCAAGTGTTTATAGTACATTGACTCGCAAGCGTTTGCAGAACTCTGACTCGCAAGCGTTTAGAATACTTTGAATATTTCCGACAATAAATCGACTTTCTAATCAACTCAATTAAAACACACTGGTTATAGTTTATCTCACACTGGTTATAGTTTATCGCTAAAAACACAACCACAAAAAAATGTAAACAAGCAATCTGCGATTTTAATTATGGTCACTGAACAAATTTTAACCGGCCGAAATCCGTTTTTTAACCGGTCAAATAGGCCAGCGGCCGGTTTATTTTGAGAACCCTGAGTATTGGAGGAAGGGTTTAGAGAAAGATATGGGGAAAAGGAACTTTTAAAGAGCAATTTTTAGCTCCACTGGCTGAAAGCCAGTCGAGCTTATGTCATGGCGAATTGTCCGTTGTGCGTGCGTGCGTGCTTGCGTGCATGCGTTAACTTTTTCCTTTAAACAACTTCTTCTCACTAACCACTTGGCCAATTTGGTTGAAACTTCATAGGAAGCATCCTCTCAATGTCCTCTCTTAAATTCCTTCAATTTTTTTTGATCCATCTATAATTCTGGTTTCCATGGCAACCAAAAGAAAAAAATAGTGAAAACTTAAAAAATCTTCTTCTCTGAAAGTGTCAGGCCGATTTTCAAATAATTTTGTAGAAATGTTCCTTAGGTGACCCTTTATTAGATTCCTTCAAGAAATGTTGATTGGTCGAAAAACATGGTCGCCAGAGGGCGGGGCTATTTTGCGTTATATGACCATAGTGAAAACTTAAAAAATCTTCTTCTCTGAAAGTGTTCAGCAGATTTTCAAATAATTTTGTAGAAATGTTCCTTGGGTGACCCTCTATCAGATTCCTTCAAGCCATGTTGATTGGTAAAAAAACATGGCCGCCGGAGGGCGGGGCTATTTTGCCTTATACGGCAAAAGAGAGAATTAAAAAAATCTTCTCCTCCAAAAGTGTCAGGCTGATTTTCAAATAATTTTGTAGAAATGTTCCTTGGGTGACCCTTTATTAGATTCCGTCAAGAAATGTTGATTGGTCGAAAAACATGGTCGCCAGAGGGCGGGGCTATTTTGCCTTATATGACCATAGTGAAAACTTAAAAAATCTTCTCTGAAAGTGTTGAGCAGATTTTCAAATAATTTTGTAGAAATGTTCCTTGGGTGACCCTCTATCAGATTCCTTCAAGCCATGTTGATTGGTTAAAAAACATGGCCGCCAGAGGGCGGGGCTATTTGGCCTTATACGGCTAAAGAGAGAACTTAAAAAAACTTCTCCTCCGAAAGTGTCAGGCTGATTTTCAAATAATTTTGTAGAAATGTTCCTTGGGTGACCCTTTATTAGATTCTTTCAAGAAATGTTGATTGGTGGAAAAACATGGCCGCCAGGGTCGGGGCTATTTTGCCTTATATAGCTATAGTGTAAACTAAAAAAATCTTCTTCTCCGAAAGTGTTCAGCCGATTTTCAAATAATTTTGTAGAAATGTTCATTGGGTGACCCTCTATCAGATTCCTTCAAGCCATGTTGATTGGTTGAAAAATATGGCCGCCATGGGGTGGGGCTATTTTGCCTTATATGGCTATGGTGAAAACTTAAAATATCCTCTCCTCCGAAAGTGTCAGGCCGATTTTCAAATAATTTTGCAGAAACATTCCTTGGGTGACACTCTACAAGATTCCTTTAAGCCATGGTGGTTGGTAAAAAATATGGCCACTAGGGGGCAGGGCTGTTTGGAGATTTGATTTTTGCCTTATGGCCGTGGAGCGATACTGGCCCTCTTGGGCCTCTTGTTTCTTTTCAACACAATGTTTTCAAATTTATTAAATGCTTTCTTGTCTATTTATATATATATATATATAAATATATATAGAGAGAGAGAGAGAGAGAGTTGCAATATGTTTGCCTAGATGTTTACTAAATTGTCTGCTGCAGATTTGTTGTGAGTAGGAAAGGTTACTTCCAATCTTTACCTTACAGGTCAGATAGAACTGTATACACATGTTCCAGTAATGAAACAGTTGGTGGAAGTGTTACAGGCATGGAATTTCCGAATCTGTGTTGTGTACCTGCTGGAGTCACAGTTCCTGACGGAGGCATCCAAGTTTGTGTCGGGTTGTATGTCGGCTCTGTCAACGATGATAAACCTTGAAGCTCCACATATCAATGTCCTCACCAAAGTGGATTTGCTCAGTAAGACGGATAAGAAGAATTTAGACAGGTAGAGTTAATTATTTGACTTTGTATGCATTGCTGCAACAGGTTGAAAGGGGTCTTGTTACCTCTTTAACACTTTCCCACTTGCAAACACATTCTGATGCATCAGAAGGAAACAACATTTCAAAACATTGTGGCGAAAGAAGACATTGCTTATAATGAGCAATTTCTCATCTTGCCACTCTGTTTTCAATAACTTTTATTTATAAAGATTTTTAATAAATTTGCCTACAAGTTTTCAAAATCAGCAGCTGCAATTAAGTTATACCACCTTGGTGGTGTTGTGGTAGAGCAACCTCATGAGATTGCTGGTTCGATCCCTGGTCAGGTAATACCAAAAAGTTTAAAAATGGTAGTAATGACTGCCCTCCTTGGCGCTCAGGATTGCGAGGTTAGCATAATTACTGACTGGCTGGTGTCAGCATAAATGGACAAGTAGTACTGGTAACTTACCAAGGAAATGCTGTGATATAACCAAAACAGTTAATTGAAAGTGGCGTAAAAACAATCAAATCAAATTGTAATTTAGTTGTATGTTGGAAAGTTTAAGAAGAGTGAAGACTGGTGAGCATGTGCCTATGAATCTTTTTGCAAACAGTTAAAATAAGTCATGTAACTTCTGACAAGAAACTTGAAGTGTAGACACACTGGTTTCCTTCCTATGCTCATTTATGTGATGTCACTACAATCCTTTACTCCTGACGCTGCTGAACAATTTCCTACAGTGGCTCACGTTTTGAAATATTGTGACAAAAGGGGAAATTGTTGGATATTTATAATGAGTAATTCTTTCAAACTGTATACTGTAATTATCGTTTCATTTCAAGAGATTTTTGATATTTGCCTAAATGATGTCAAAATTGTTTGCTGCTTATTAGCTCGCCTATTCGAAGAAATAGGGGAGCTTATGTAGTCGCCCAGGTGTCCGCATCGACGTTGGCGTTGCCAGCTTGGTCAAACCTTTGCGTGCAAGACCTTTTCTCAGACACTGTGTATGCCATTGCTTTGAAACTTCACACACTTATTCAGGGTCATTATATGACCCTGTATGTCAAGTCCCATAACTTTGAATGGATTTTTACTGAGTTGTGCCCCTTTTTGGACTTAGAATTTTGGTCAAACCTTTGCGTGCAAGGGCTTTTCTCAGAAACTGTGTAAGCTGTTGCTTTGAAACTTCACACACTTATTCAGGGTCATTATATGACCTTGTATGTAAAGTCCCAGAACTCCGGAATGGATTTTGACTGAATTGTGCCCCTTTTTGGACTTAGAATTTTGATCAAAGGCCTTTTCTCAGACACTGTATATGCTGTTGCTTTGAGACTTCACACTTATTCAGGGTCATTATATGACCTTGTATGTCAAGTCCCATAACTCTGGAATGGATTTTGACTGAATTGTGCTCCTTTTTGGACTTAGAATTTTGGTCAAACCTTTGCATGCAAGGCCTTTTCTCAGACACTGTCACTGTGTAAGCTGTTGCTTTGAAACTTCACACACTTATCTTTGGTATTAAGTTCACTATCGGCATACATCGTATATAAACACATGTACAGATTAAAAGGCCCAAAAGGGCCTGTATGGACTTGGTTAACATTTGCATGCAAGTATTGAAAAGGTGTATTATCTTGCAATAGGTGATACTGTGTGACTTTACCTAATGCTATAACTGTTCTGAAGTAGGCCCTGATAGACGATGGCCCTGATAGGCGAGCTATATTGTCCTCCGACAACTCTTGTTGTTGTATGTGAGAAAGGGTTTAATATATTTCTAAACATTTCAAGTAAACTTGATGTGTTTATTTAAACATCCATTAACCCTTTCCCTGATACAACCATTTTGCAGCAGACGACTTTGAACATATTTTGTCAAAAAATAGAAAATCTCTATAATTGAATGGATAACCTATGACTAAAAGTGGAAAACATTGTGGCAAAAGGAGAAAAAATCTAAGCAAAAATTATGGAAAAAACTATAAATGAATGAATAACTATTGAAAAGAGTTGAAATCATTGTGGCAAATCAAGAAATTGCTCATTATGAGCAATTTCTCTTTTTGCCACAATGGTTTCAAAAGTCTTCTGCTGCAGACGCCTATATGTGGGAAAGGGTTAAATACTTTGGGCTTTAAATTCTACTCTGATTGACTGTGGTGTGTTGTTGCAGGTACTTGTGTCCGGATATGGCAACGTTACTTGTGGAAGAATTCGAAGATACACAGTTTAATAAGAAATTTAAAAAGCTAAATTGTGCTATTGCTGAAATGGTAAGTGGTTACATCTGTTTAATCCTTTTCTACATGCAAACATATGTTGAAGCATCTGCAGCACACAGCCATTGAAAACATTGGGGTAAAAGGAGAAATTGCTCATTTTGCAACAACGTTTTCAATACTATTTATTAATCTAATTTTCCTTCTGGAGAATTGCAAAAAATTGTCTAATAACTTTTATACCTCGCCAAAGGTGAACGGAATATTTATACCCCCGATAAACGAAGTTTAGAGGGGGTATATTGGAGTCACCCAGTGGTTGGTCGGTCGGTCGGTTGGTCCGTTGCAATTTTCCTTGTCCGGAGCATAACTTTTAAACTAATTGTTGGAATTTAATAAAACTTCATAGGATGATACAACACATTGAGAGAAAGTGCGGTGTATAGGAACCATAACTCTATATTACCTAAATACAGAGTTATTGCCCTTTGTTACTTTTTCTTGTCCGGAGAATTACTTAATAACTAACAGATGGAATCTAATAAAACTGCGTACAATGGTAGAGCATAATCAGAGGAAGTGCAGTGTCATGAAACATAAATCTAATTTACATAATTACAGAGTTATTGCCCTTTGTTACTTTTTCTTGTTCGTAGAGTCTTGTCCGGAGCATAACTTAAAAACTAAGTGTTGGAATTTAATAAAACATCATAGGATGATACAACACATTCAGAGGAAGTGCGGTGTATAGGAACCATAACTCTATTTTACCTAAATACAGAGTTATTGCCCTTTGTTACTTGTTCTTGTCCGGAGAATTACTTAATAACTAACAGATGGAATCTAATAAAACTACATACAATGGTAGAGCATAATCAGAGGAAGTGCAGTGTACAATAACCATTACTCTACTTTACATAATTACAGAGTTATTGCCCTTTGTTACTTTTTCTTGTTCGTAGAGTCTTGTCCGGAGCATTACTTTAAAACTAATTGTTGGAATTTAATAAAACTTCATAGGATGATACAACACATTGAGCGAAAGTGCGGTGTACAGAAACCATAACTCTATTTTATCTAAATACAGAGTTATTGCCCTTTGTTACTCTTTCTTGTCCGGAGAATTACTTAATAACTAACAGATGGAATCTAATAAAACTGCATACAATGGTAGAGCATAATCAGAGGAAGTGCAGTGTACAAGAACCATAACTCTACTTTACATAATTACAGAGTTATTGCCCTTTGTTACTTTTTCTTGTTCGTAGAGTCTTGTCCGGAGCATAACTTTAAAACTAATTGTTGGAATTTAATAAAACATCATAAGATGATACAACACATTGAGAGAAAGTGCGGTGTACAGGAACCATAACTCTATATTACCTAAATACAGAGTTATTGCCCTTTGTTACTTGTTCTTGTCCGGAGAATTACTTAATAACTAACAGATGGAATCTAATAAAACTACATACAATGGTAGAGCATAATCAGAGGAAGGGCAGTGTACAGGACCATAAATCTACTTTACATAATTACAGAGTTATTGCCCTTTGTTATCCAAAAATGAACAAAACAAGAATAACCCGATCCATAACATTGTCCTTTTAAGGTGGGGTTTCTAAATATTTCACAACCTTTCCTATTAGGGAGGCGTTCGGGGGTATTCATCACATTCAGTGATAGTTCTAGTTATTATTAGTTTATTGTTGACCTTCCAGAACCATATCTCAGACAAGGTAAGATGAATTTGATAAATACTATATTGAAATGTTGACCTACATAAGGAAATGTAAGCGAGCAAGTTTAACAAAGATTGCCTAAAAGAAAACCAGTATGTCCAATTAAACTTATATTTAATTTGGACTGGACTGTATATCATTTAAATAACATGGAACTGGATATTATGCTCTTGCAAATTTAAGTTAGTTTGATTCCAGTTAGCTTTTTTCTATCAGTTTTCTTTATAACCCTTTCCCAAATACAACAATTCTGTGACTCTGAAATCAGCTGTAGAAAATTATGGAAAACCTCTTTGTAGTACAGTTTAGTTTAAGAATGGAGTTGAAAACATTTTGGCAACAGTAATCTGCTACAGAGAGGTCAAAAAGTTACTACATGTGGACAGGGTTAATCTATGAGTTAACATTTGATGTCACTTATTTCAGATTGATTCCTACAGTTTGGTGGGATTTCACGCGTTAGATAGGAACGATGATGATTCCATCAACGACATTCTCTTACAAATCGACATATGTTTACAGTATGGTGAGGACCAAGAACCAAGAGAAGTTAGGGTAATGTCCACGTCTTAAGTCATTCTAATTCTAAATTTGAAGAATTTTATAATTTTTAAAGTAACACAATATCTGGTATGCTAAATCTGGGTGGTGTAGATGTAGAGCATCCGCCTTGGGTGGGGGAGGCTGCGGGTTTGATCACAGGTCGGGTCATAAGAAAGACTTTAAATATGGTAGTAATGGCTTTCCTTATTTGGTGCTCAGAATTGTGGGGTTAGCATTACTAATGACTTTCTAGTGTCGGGATAAATGGACCACTAGTATTTGTAACTTGCCAAGAAAATGCTGTGATACATGTATAACGGAACAGTTGTAGAAAGCGGCATCAAAAGAAATCCAAACATACTGGTTAACCCTTTCCATCATATAGACGCTTTCTGATACATCTGCAGCAGACAGCTTTTTGAAAACATGGTGACAAAGGAAGAAATTGCTCAAAATGAGCAATTTCTCGCTTTGTCCCCATGTTTTCAACTCAATTTAATTATTGTACTTTCATTTAAAGGGAGGTTCCAATTTTGTTTGGGTATGTTTTCAAAGTTTTCTGCTGCAGAGATGTCGTATGTGGGAAAGGGTTAACTATTATTATTTTTCAAAAAAGCCCACTGTAAAGCATTTCATTTAACCCTTTCCCACTTGTAGACTCATTTTGACATATCTGCAGCAGACGACTTTTGAAAGAAATGTGGCAAAGAAGAAATTGCTCAAGACGAGCAATTTCTCCTTTTGCCACAATTCTTTCAATTCTTTTTAATAATTAAACTCTCACTTATGGAGATTTTTCATGTTTTTTGCATATAGGTTTTCAAAGTTATCTGCTGCAGATTTGTTGTATGTGGGAAAGGGTTAAATCTATTTGTTGTTGTTTATTTGTAGGAAGTCGAAGAAGACCCAGATATGATAGACAGTGGCTTTGATGGATGAAATATGCCGGTGTTAGAATGATTGAAGAGATTCACTCAACTCGTTGCCTTATTATGAATATGAACCATTCAGAATATGATGCACGCTCCCTATTTAGAGCCCTTAAGATATATTTGGACTCGCCCATTATGATCATGTGAACAAGATTGAATAGAACATTTTGAGAAAAGACTATATATGATAGGGGGAGAAATTGCTCATGATGTTCAGTATCTCATTTTCTATACCCTGTACATAAAGTGGTTTTCTCTAGTGTTGTAAAAGACATGTCAGACAAAACCGGTCTTGTTCATCTGCAAATAGGCAAGACTCAGATGAGTCTGTGCACATTCATTGTCTCGTTTGAGCATTCGCTATTGACTTATATGAAATATAGCTCTAGATCTGACTTCTGACCTAATCCTTTCCCTCATACGACAATTCTGCAGCAGACGACTTTGAACATATTTTGTCAAAAATTAGAAAATCTCTATAATTCAATGGATAACCTGTGACTAAAGGTGGAAAATATTGTGGCAAAAGGAGAAATTGCTCATTTTGAGTAATTTCTTCTTTTGTCACTATGTTTTCAAAAAGCTGTCTGCTGCAAAGGCGTCAGAAAGCATCTGTATGAGGAAAAAGGTTAAAGCCCCACTAGATTTATATTGATATAACAGACTGTGATGCCAAGATTGGGATGCAAGAACTCAAACCAGCTTATGTTTTCTATAAGTTGAAGGGTTTGACATTGTACCAACATGATAGTTTAACCTTTTCCAACAACTACAGCTGACGGCTTTAAAAGTATCATATCAAGGTTAACCCTTTCCCTCATATAGACGCTTTCTGACGCCTCTGCAGCAGACAGCTTTTTGAAAACATTGTGACAAAAGAAGAAATTGCTCAAAACGAGCAATTTCTCCTTTTGCCACAATGTTTTCTACTTAATTATAGAGATTTTCTATTTTTTGACAAAATATGTTCAAAGTCGTCTGCTGCAGAATTGTTGTATCAGGGAAAGGGTTAAGGTACATATCTCTCTCTCTGGGAATAGAAGTAGAATTGTTCAATACAGTTTAAACATTATGGCAAAAGGAGAAATTGCTCATTATGAACAATTTCTGCTTTTGCCACAATGTTTTCAAAGTACTCTGCTACAGATATGTCCAAATGCAATTGCATGTGGAAGTCATATGCTTTGATAAACATATAAGGAATAAAATGTAGCAATTTGAAGATTGAAAGTTTAATTTCAATATGGAGATGAAAACATTGTGGGAAGAGGACATATACATTTAACAAGATGCTGGACTTAAAGGTCAAAGCTTTATGGATATTACTATATCACACTAGTTTCAAAGGTAATATTATCTACTCCCGCTCGTATTTTTTTAATTTTTAAATCTAAATCAATACAGTTTAAACATTTATGGCAAAAGGAGAAAATGCTCATGATTAACAATTTCTCCTTTCACCACAATGTTTTCAAAGAAGTCTGCTACTGATATGTCCAAATGCAATTACATGAGGAAGTCATATGCTTTGAAAAACATATAAGAAATAAAATGTAGCATTTGGAAAATTGAAAGTTTAATTTGAAAACATTGTGGGAAGAGGACATATACATGTAATAAGACGCTGACTTTATATGTGGAAATATATTGTACATCCTTTATTTTAGAGTTTTATTTCATTACTCTGTCCATCGTCTTCCGTTGTAAAACTTTACAATTTAACAACATCTCCTAAACCATTTAACCAATTTCAGCCAACATTCACAGAAATGTTTCTTCATTGGTCCTCCTTCAAAGTGTTCAAATATTTTAATTCTATAGAGATCTTTGGTTGCTGTGACATCCATCAGAAAGGAGGGAATATGTCCAATCTTTCAACTATTTCTCGTTTGACTCTCTACAAAAATTGATCAAGCCATACTGATTGGTTGAAAAACATGGTATCCAGGTGGCATCATAAAAGGTGCAAAATGACAATTTTTAGCTCTACTGGCCAAAGGCCAGAAAAGATTATGTCGTGGCGTGGTGTCCGTCAACCGTGTGTGAGTCGATCCGTCCGTCTGTCCGTCCGTCCGTAAACAATTGCTTGTGAACGCGATAGTCTTCAGTTTTGATTGTATCTCAATCAAACTAATACAGTAGTTAGATATCCATGAGAGCTCGGTTTCTATCGCAAACCAGCCAGATCTACCCA
Source organism: Serripes groenlandicus (assembly GCA_031761405.1). Lineage (NCBI taxonomy): Eukaryota > Metazoa > Mollusca > Bivalvia > Cardiida > Cardiidae > Serripes > Serripes groenlandicus. The sequence goes on along the minus strand of JASEVX010000020.1, from coordinate 2,875,661 downwards.
TGCAAGACTGGATTATGGCTCTTGAAATTGTCAAAATTGCTATAATAGAGCTTGTGAACACAATAGAGGCTCTATTTACTATCTAATCTTCACCAAACTTAGATAGTAGTTAAAATTGATTGTATCTCAATCAAACTTATACAGTAGTTAGATATCCATGAGAGCTTGTTACCTTTTGCAAACCAGCCAGATCCGCCAATGCAAGACTGGATTATGGCCCTTGAATTTGCCAAAATTGCTATAATAGAGCTTGTGAACACAAAAAAGGCTCTATTTACTATCTATCTTCACCAAACTTAGATAGTAGTTAAATATTGCTGAGAGCTTGGTTCCTTTCGAAAACCAGCCAGATGTGCACTTGCATGACTTGATTATGGCCCTTGAATTGTCAAAATTGCTTTAAGGTTCTTCTTCTCCCAAACTGGTTTGCAGATTTTCAAATAATTTTGTAGAAATGACCCTCTTTCAGATTCCTTCAAGCCATGTTGATTGGTCGAAAAACATGGCCGCTAGGGGGCGGGGTTATTTTGCCTTTTATGGCTATAGTGAAAACTTAAAAAATCTTCTCCTCCGAATTTTGTAGAAATGTTTCTTGGGTGACCCTATATACATCAGATTCGTTCTAGCCCTGTTGATTGGTCGAAAAGCATGGCTGCCAGGGGTCGGGCTATTTTGCTTGATATGGCTATAGTGAAAACTTAAACAATCTTCTCCTCTGAAAGTGTCGGGCCTTTTTTTAAATAATTCTGAAGAAATGTTCCTTACGTGACCCACTATCAGATTCATTAAAGCCATGTTGATTGGTCGAAAAACATGGCCGCTACAGGGCGGGGCTGTTTTGCCGTATATGGCTTTAGTGAAAACTTAAAAAATCTTCTCCTCCGAAAGTGTTATGCCAATTTTCAAAAAAAATTGTAGAAATATACCTAGGGTGACCCTCTATTAGACTCCTTCAAGCCATGTTGATTGGTCGAAAACTATGGCCGCCATGGGTTGGGGCTTAAACGGCTAAAGTGAAAAAAAATAAAATCAGGTGAGCGATCTAGGGCCATCACGGCCCTCTTGTTTGACATAACTTGTTCAACCCATAGAGACATCTAGATAACAAGAGTTTGCGGTTACAAAACTGGCTGATTGCTTCAGATACATCTTACAAGCCAGAGAATGTTTTTAACTCACCTGAGCACGAAGTGCTAGGTGTTTTTGTGATCACTCACTGTCCGTCTGTCCGTTAACATTTAACTACAAACGACTTCTCCTTCTAAACCAATGCTCCTATTTCAGAATAATTACACAGGCATGTTCCATGCAGACCTTTGGTTGCTGCGGCATCAGAAAAGGAAAACAATGCCAAAACAGTACAGGCCCAATTTGAAAATTATTTTGCACACATGTTCCTTGGTTAACCCTCTTTCAAGATTGTTCAAATTATTACGATACGTTGAAAAACATGGCCGTAAGGTGGTTGAGCTTATTTTCCTTATATGTGTATAGTGATAACTTTAAAAAATCTTCATATCCGAAAATTACTGGGGCTGGGGTTGTTTTCCAAAAATGTATTTATAGTGAAAACTTAAAAACTCTTTTTGTCCAAAAGTACTAGTTCGATTTTAAAATGATTTGGTTCAAATGTTCCTCGGGTAATCCTCTTCCAAGATTGTTAAAATTATTACGATCCATTGATAAATATGTTTTTCTTGTATGCATATTGTAAGCACATTGAAAACTGTGATTTCTATTAAATAATATGAGCGCTTTTGGACCATCATGGTCCTCTTGTTTTATGACACTATTGCAAACTTGCCATTCTCAGTACATTCTGTACTTTTCATGATTTTGTCTATTACAACGTTTATGGAACAAAGCAGAGTTTTATAACGATCTTGATAATATACACATATAATTGTGAGAATGAACAAATTATATTGTTAACATTAAGGCGAAAGTCACACAGTTGTTTGATTGTTTTCATCTTTTTCTTTACAGACCATTGCATTACGTTGGTACGTAATTCACTTAATTAGCAGAGCTCCTTTATTTTACATCGATAATAAAACGAGCTCTCGGCTTGTATTAAGCACACCCAATGTCTGCTTCCTGGAGACCTAACCAGTAATCGCTCCGGTTTTTAGCTCACCTGAGCACGAAGTCCGGGGTGAGCTATTGTGATCGATCATCGTCCGTCGTCGGCCGTCTTTATGTGTGTCCGTCCGTTCACATTCACATTGTCCTACAAACAACTTCTCCTCCTTAACCAATGGACCAAATGCAAAATAAGTGCACATGAACATTCCTTATATCGTCCTCTTTCAAAGTTGTTCAAAGAATTAAATTCCTTGCAGAACTTAGGTTGCTGGGGCATCATAAAAGAGGGAAAATGCCAAAACTTTATAAAAATCTTTTTGACCAGAAGTACAGGATCGATTTGACATAAATTGCTTGGTCTACTTCTCCGAAAATCAACACTCTAAAACCATGGTGTTTATAACTTGAAAACCTTTTATGAATAGTAACGCAAATGCAGCTATGCTTTTTGGGGCACCGTTCAGTCTTTCCGTTTCAGGACTTACGCTAGCAAAACTATTTAAATCATTGCTTATAAGTGCGAAGGATATTCCTTTCGTCTTATTGTCATATTTCTTTATGCATTCCATTCGCTACTCAATACTTCATTTTAAATATTCACCTTTAAATGTTCAGGTTTGGTGATATTTTGCGTAATTGTCATGCCCATTTTCTTACTTTAAAAGCACGTTGCTTTATAGATAACTACTTTTACTTTATTTACAGATGACACAATAATTTATTTCTGAGGTAAATATGAACTCCTGGAACGGCTGATTTCCAAATTCCCTTTAGTGTTATCACACAACGCTGTTAAACGTATTCCACATACAGATGCTTTCTGACGCCACTACAGCAGACGACTTTTGAAACATTTTGACATAAGGAGAAATTGCTCAACACGAGCAATTTCTCTCTTTGCCACAATGTGTTCAACTCTTTTAAGTTAATATAACTTAATTTATAATAATTTTCCATGTTTTTGCCTAGATGTTTTCAAAGTCGTCTGCTGCAGATTTTGGTTAAGGAAGTACCTGAATGACGTCAACAGTGATGACATTGATACTTATAACATTGTAGGTCAAGGTCAGCTGATCTAGATGACTTCGAAAACATCTTATGGTTTGTGGGAAATCTCTCTTAACCATTACATTTGCTGCGGTCGACTTTGAAAAGATCTAGGCAGAAACACTGAACATCTTTATAAATGAAGGTAAAATTACTGTAAAAGCTGAAAACATTGTGCCAAAAGGAGAAATTGCTCGTCTGCTGCAGATTTGTCAAAATGCGTATATGGGAAAGATTTATTGAAAGTAATTTAAAAAGCATTATTGTTGCAAAAAGACATATTGCTTAATTTCTCTTTGCGTCACAATTAACAGTAACGAATTGACTCGGATTGGTCAAAGAACATCGACATGTGGAAAATGAATAATAATTAAATAAGTACTCATATTATTCATTATTAGAAATTCTATATAATCCATTATCAATTTAAATTTTCTGTTAATTGATATTATGTCAATATAAACCATTATATCGTCTGTCAAAGTAAACGAGCAATAGATAAACCTTTAACCCTTTTCCCACATTACTGAAAGAAGTTGAAAACATTGCGGCAAAAGGAGAACTTGCTCGTTATGGGGAAATTTCTCATCTAGTCACAATGATTTCAAAAGTCGTCTGCTGCAGATGCGTCAGAAAGCGTCAGAGAAAGGATGAACAAGGGTTAATCATCTATTTAATACCATCTGTTGATGTATATTGACGTAAAATAAACATTAGTTAAACATATTGTGGGTTACACAAGACAATGTGAGTGTCAATAGACATTTTGTTGAGTATATAATATGTGCCAAAAGATGCCATAGACAGATTTTTCCCTCTTAGAATGTACATGTGTCACAAACTATGTGGTCCGAATGTCCATTCATCTACTGTACAAAAACTATCAGCATGCTGAAAAAAGAAATGACATACGTTACAGGAAATTACGGTGTATATCATGTTGGAAAGCTGAACCTTCTGAAAGAGAAATGATCTATGTCACGAGAAAGAAGGCTCTATTTCGTGTTGGCTTGGTGACCCTACTGAAGGTAGACATTTTTGTTTGACCCTGCTGGATATAAAAATAGCTTTGTTACAGGTTATAACATTTAATGGCATTTTGGCAATGTGGCCCTGCTGTTGATAGTAATGGCATATGTTACATTAAAGCACATTTTAGCATATACTATTGGCAAGATGAGCCGGATGAAAACAAACATAACCTTTGTTACAGAAAATTACTTTTGAAAGTTCTAGAAATACTCATGACCTGTTCTTTATTGATAATTAACTTTAAACCTTTTGGGAACATTATGCCAAAAAATCAAAATGTTTTAAGCGTCTCATTTAAAAAAAATAGAGTTTGAAATTCCCAACCACCTATTTCAGCCGTGACTGCAAGTAATAAAATCTTCAAAGAAGCTAATATTTATGTATAGAAATATATTTAATTACTTTTTATTTCAAAGTACAATATTAACTTCTGTAAAAAGTGTTAGCTAATGAAAACAAAGTAGAAAAAAAATAATATTGTGCTTCTGGAGGGATTCGAACCACTACCTTGAAACCCTCAAAAGATTTGAAGTCCTGCGCTTAACAACATAGGCTAAAGCATTACAAGTCGAGGTTTTCATTACGCTCCTACTACCTTCATAATGTTCTATGTCACGGGATAATATGTTGTATGTCATTTCTGCGATCTTAACTTGCCGAAAATAGTGACGATCTAGAAGAACTAGTTTTACGTCATGTTTGCAAATTTTGAAGTCATCCACGTAATTTCTGACGAAAAAGCTAGAAGTGTATGCCTATTAGTTTCACACCAATGCCGGAACTTCCGAAAGGCAACATCATTTAATGTGTTTATAGTTAACTTTTGTTTGAGCCGCATCTGTTTCATTTGTGTGTCCTCATAGAAAGTAACATTTGCGTACAACTATTGTATATGGTCTGATGATGCAACATATGGACGGACAGTGCAGACTTAACCGTACACAGATGTAATGATCAGGAATCACTAGACGCGGCTCATTTGTTTATTTCTACAACAAAAATCTACGTTTGATTTCCACAAACAAATACTTAGAGTCGGTAAGGAAGGTTAACTCTCGGGTCAGGGGTGCGTTTCATTCACACCGTATTACTATATATATACCGTAATTCACAGCGTATTACTATATATACCGTAATTCACAGCGTATTACTATAAATACCGTAATTCACAGCGTATTACTTCCCTAATTCACCAATACCCACCTCTTTCCACTGACACGAAGTCAGCTTTTATGGATAACATACCGAAACATACTGGGTTTTCGTGACACATGTTTCTGTTTCAGCGTCTGTTGAACGCAGGACAGAATGTTGTTCTGTACTGGTTGCTTTTCCTCCGATTGCGCCCCGCCCCATGAAAAACCAACCCTAGCGTAATCATCACACTTGTTAATAAGTCTACATTATTATAACTACACATAGGACTTGTAGTCCCGGGCTTACAACGTTTCTTGAAAATTTATCAAATCATAATGGCCTAAACGTGCATTATAAACTGCAAGCATGCCATGGAGAGCCTTTGCCCTTTCGGTAACCTCAAGGATTGCATACTTTCAAGTCTGATCTGAAGGAATTCATTGGCGGTGGGCCGGGAATGGTCGTGCCCCCAGATCTCCCTATCAAATATTATCGGGCAAACAAATTCATTTCGGCCTATACGCATCCATGATATATAATCCAAGTTTACTAGTTATGTCTGGAGTTTATAGAAAGGTTCCGTGACTTATAGGCGAACAGAGCATCTTCAGTTTAGATTGAGCGGCCACGCAGGTTGGTATATATCTTACGGGTCGGGTCGTAAATGCCCTAATGTTGGTTTTCGTTGAGCTCGGAGCTCAGAAAGACGTTATATAGGCGCTATACAAAATAATTTCTAACGTTTTTAACTCTACATGAATACTGAATAAGTTCAGAAAATCACCACATCGTCAAATAGTAGCTCATTTGAACGTAACTGTCGTAGTATCCATGTACCTGATTATCGACCCATTTAATGAAAAGCGGGATCAACCCACACATAAGAGAATTGAAATAGTTTTTAATCGTGTTCAAGATAGATATAGCCAATATTGTCAATAATTATCAATAAGACGTCATTCGGAATTGCTTAAGTTGCCTATAATCTGAGTCTAGCCGTTCTGGGTCTTTAGGACACCCTGTTTTGATATCCCTTAAGTTATTTTGGCATAACAATAGTTTCAGTAATTTGTCAAAATATGCAGTTATGTATATATAACCTATTTGCTGACGGTGAAGATTGTGAGGATTCTTCACTGCATTAAGACCCCAAATCGCTAGACGCGGCTCGTAGATACGTATGTATCGTTGTTTTTGTTGTGTATATATACACATGTACGAGTACATGAATAACGGATTGTCCTATCGGATTATTCATTGTCCCGCTTTTGAACTAATAATGCCTGGCGGCCATGTTTTCATTTTCAAATCGGGTCATTACTTTTGTCTAGAAGATTTTTTAAAGTTTTGACACTTTCCCGCTTGCTGATGCCGCGGCAACCAAAGTTCTGCACGGCATTATATTCTTTGTCCGTCGGATCGAAACAAAACTGTTTACATTTCTCATGTATAACTTTTTCAGTCCAATCAAAACAAAACTGTTTACCTTTCTCATGTATAACTTTGTCAGTCCAATAGAAACAAACTTGTTTACCTTTCTTATGTCTAACTTTGTCAGTCGGATCGAAACAAAACTGTTTACCTTTCTTATGTATAACTTTGTCAGTCGGATCGAAACAAAACTATTTACCTTTCTCATGTATAACTGTGTCAGTCCAATCGAAACAAAACTGTTTACCTTTCTCCTGTATATCTTTGTCAGTCCGATCGAAACAAAACTGTTAACCTTTCTCATGTATAACTTTGTCAGTCCAATAGAAACAAACTTGTTTACCTTTCTTATGTATAACTTTGTCAGTCGGATCGAAACAAAACTGTTTACCTTTCACATGTATATCTTTGTCAGTCCAATCGAAACAAGACTGTTTACCTTTCTCATGTATAACTTTGTCAGTCGGATCGAAACAAAACTGTTCCCCTTTTTCATGTATATTTTTGTCAGTCCAATCGAAACAAAACTGTTTACCTTTCTCATGTATATCTTTGTCAGTCCAATCGAAACAAAACTGTTTACCTTTCTCATGTATATTTTTGTCAGTCCAATCGAAACAAAACTATTTACCTTTCTCATGTATAACTTTGTCAGTCGGATCGAAACAAAACTGTTAACCTTTCTCATGTATAATTTTGTCAGTCGGATCGAAACAAAACTGTTAACCTTTCTCATGTATAACTTTGTCTGTCGAATTGAAACAAAACTGTTTACCTTTCTCATGTATATCTTAGTCAGTCCAATAGAAACAAAACTGTTTACCTTTGTTATGTATAACTTTGTCAGTCGGATCGAAACAAAACTGTTTACCGTTCTCATGTATAACTTTGTCAGTCGGATCGAAACAAAACTGTTAATCTTTCTCATGTATAACTTTGTCAGTCGGATCGAAACACAACTGTTTACCTTTCTCATGTATATCTTTGTCAGTCCAATAGAAACAAAACTGTTTACCGTTCTCATGCATAACTTTGTCAGTCCAATAGAAACAAAACTGTTTACATTTTTTATATGTATAACTTTGTCAGTCGGATCGAAACAAAACTGTTTACCTTTCTCATGTATAACTTTGTCAGTCCAGTCGGAACAAAACTGTTTACCTTTCTGATGTATAACTGTGTCAGTCCAATCGAAACAAAACTGTTTACCTTTCTCATGTATAACTGTGTCAGTCCAGTCGGAACAAAACTGTTTACCTTTCTGATGTATAACTGTGTCAGTCCAATCGAAACAAAACTGTTTACATTTCTTATGTATAACTTTGTCAGTCCGATCGAAACAAAACTGTTTACCTTTCTCATGTATAACTTTGTCAGTCCGATCGAAACAAAACTGTTAACCTTTCTCATATATAACTTTGTCAATCGAATCGAAACAAAACTGTTTACCTTTCTTATGTATAACTTTGTCAGTCGGATCGAAACAAAACTGTTTACCTTTCACATGTATATTTTTGTCAGTCGGATCGAAACAAAACTGTTTACCTTTCTCATGTATATCTTTGTCAGTCCAATCGAAACAAAACTGTTTACCTTTCTCATGTATAACTTTGTCAGTCCAATAGAAACAAAATTGTTTACCTTTCTTATGTATATCTTTGTCAGTCCAATCGAAACAAAACTGTTTACCTTTCTCATGTATAACTTTGTCAGTCCGATCGAAGCCAAATCCGAACAATTTCTTCAGAACGTTATCGATCACTGCGATGGTATAACGGTCCGGATGTACCTTTCTGGTCTCTACACTGAGCCAGGGACTCGAACATTTCACCCCGTCCACGGATCGCTTAGTGCATCCCCATGATATACTGTACCGTTTTTAGTCGGTTGCGACAATTTTATCTTCGCCGGAAAATAGGTCGCCTGGTAAAAAAAAAAACATAGTCCAACATACATAAAAAATAAAACTATTCATAATGTAATTCATAATTTGAGCCCGTGCATGGGAAAAGGAACAACTTTACTTTAGAGAACAGTGTTGATCAAGGTCTACACTGTTCATATATCAGGAGCTTAGCTCCCTTTAGGCACTGTAGGCACGTGCCTACACATTTTTTCTCAAAATGCCCCAAAATACAGCTGCGGCGATAGGCATCTGCGTAATGTATCGACCAGATCAGCCTGCGCTGTCCGCGCAGACTGACCCGGCCGACACATTCCGTCTTAAGGGGATAGTTGTATAGAGTAGTGATTCCTGAAACAGAAACTCCACAGGAGGCGAAAAGTGTATATCCGGGTAGGCATGTGTGGCATGCTTAGGCTGATCCGGGTCGATACTTTACGCAGAGTCAACAATGTTGACTTTCTCACGAGACATTGATTATTGCAAAGCTACGCCCTTGTATATTATCAATCTAAACCTGTTAGAAACGTCTGTCAACTTGTGTAGATCATGATACTGTTACGCAGGCATCCATTCAGCTTAATTTGTAAAATATCATCAAAGACTGATTCATCGGGCGTTAGTTCGAAATCAGGCCAGTAGTCTTAGAAGTGAAATATTTTCCACGATTTTAAAGTATAGTTTATTCTATATTTTAAAAATCACTGTATCCGTGCAATGACAACCAAACTTCAGCTTAAAATTAATGTTTCAGCTTTTTGTGGCTGGGGAATTATAATCCACGTAATAAACACCTCTGTTAAAGGATGAAATTGAATTAGCTTAATTACTATAAGAGGAGATGCCATCTACAAAAGCGATTACGACGAACGATATTCAAAGCACGAACACATATTAATCTCAAACGTGCTCAGATGTGTTGATTATATGGTAAAATTGGACAAGAGAGACGCGGAGCGAACGCCACCGCTCGACTGTTTTATTTTAAGTAGGAACATGGGCATACTTGAATAATTCTAGAGTTATGTGACTTTCTATAGACATGCGTATTGTTCCTAGGCACATGTGTACCAAGTTTCATTTGCAAATGTTAAACGGCTTTTGAGACTCAGAGTCAAAAATTCTTCTGTATTGGAGGGGTAAAGGCTATCTTTTGACATAAAACTAGAGATGTATCCCGGCTACTTTTAAGTCTATATTTAGTTTTCTCTTTCCCACATATAGACGTTTTCTGACGCATTTGCAGCAGACGACTTTTAAAAACATTGTGGCAACTGGTGAAATTGCTCACAATGTTTTCAACTTTACAGACCATTATATAATAACTTTAGAATCGTTTTTGCAATAGCTGAGGCAAATTTGTAGTAAAGCAGGAAACTCAATGTTGTAAACATCGTGCGAAAAAGAGAAATTGCCCATGAATTATTCAAATGTTGTCTTGTTAACTCTTTCAGCGCCAAAGGCACTATTGAGGTTTTTGCAAACAATACAGATTCAGGTAACGAGCTCTCTCACCTGAAAACTTTTATTACATGAGAAATGTAGACGCCCGATTTTGAACATGGATTAGTTTACTTTAAACAATTCGGCGCTGAAAGATTTAAGGGGCATCAAAATCGTCTGTGTCAAATAATTGCATATAAACCGCGTCATGCGACTTGGCGTCTTATTGCTGCATACAGTGAATATGTGCATCTCACAGACTCTTCATTGTCCATGTATACCTTATATAGACTTGTAAAACCTCATCTTCTGACCAAAAACTAGAAGTGTGGGCCCGCTAGTTTAACGATGCCCGAGTAACCTGAACGCCAACCCGGAGGTCGGTAGCCTAAGACCACAAATCGCACGTCGCGGATCCGTTTTGTTAGTTGTCAATTCGTATCTTACCAATGGGGTCTTTGATGATAAAACATCCGGGCGATTGTTCGGTCAGCACGCTTTTGACATGAACACAATTCGATCCAGATCTATAACGGAGCAGAAAAGAACAAATTCAAATTTTATTTACCAATTAAGGACCCATTGATTACAAAGAATCAAGGAAGGATAGACTGCAGACAGTGATTAATGTAATAAAAATAATATGAATTCAATTGACGCAATCTTATATCGTTAAAATAAAACAGAGGGTTTGAACACAATCATTGAATACAGTTTTGTAACACAATGTTTTTTATATACGAATTGTTTATCAACAGAATGTATCGATTTTTAAAAGTTCTTAACACAATCGGTTTGTCGTAGTAACTCAAAATGAATAAGGAAATGTGTTAAGTACACACCATAGCGTGATCAACTTTACTACCATAGTTGAGTAAAAGCAAAATGATCAGTTAAAAAACATTAAGGGAAACAAAAGCATTCAACTTTATTATTTAGTTAAAATATTAAGCACGATTTAGATATATTGAATTTGAATACAAGAAACTATGAACATGCTCTTATGAGTTTCTACTTAAGTATTGACGTAAAACCGTGGACAGGTCAACAGACACGGCTCATGCACATCTCTGCACATGGGTCAACCGCCTTGGTGGTGTAGTGCTAGAGTGTTAAGCTCGGGTAGGAGAGGTTGTAGGTTCGATCCCCGGCAGGGTCATTCTTAAGACTTAGATAAAAGAGGCAATGGATTTCCTTCTTTGGAACTCAGGATTGTTTGGTTTACATTACGACTGATTCGCTGTTGTCAGGATAAATGGAACTGGTAACTTTTCCAGGAAACGCCGTGAAATAACTGGAGACCTGTGGAGAGCGGTGTTAAGCATCGTACACTCATTACAAGGGTCAGGGTGATGTCAATTGTGTCGAGTTATAGCCGAGCTTTTTTTCGTTTTGTCTTTAATGAATAAGAAAGATATCTTTGAAGTCGCGTAAAGCAGGATAAATATTTTGTATCATTTCCAAAAAAAGTCTTATTGTTTCGAATTGTCTGAAATTTAACTTTTGATACTTGTACTTATGTAAGAGAACACATTATACATGTAATTGTTTGTCATAAAGCACATACGATGTCGATATCAAGCGGTATGATCTATAAATAACCACTCAAATCGAAATTTTCAGTAGAATAAATATAATTTAGTTTTAATGATATGGGAAACTGCTTGCTTGGTACACTAAGAATTACGGGTCGGTATATAGTAACTACACCTAAACGAATCTGTGTGCAAAACAAACGAAAAAGAAAAAACAAATACCTCCAAGTTTGAACTAGGTAGAGCGTCGACCCTTCGTACATAAAATTAAGTTTCCAATCTTTAAACTCATTAGAACCAGACCATTCACATGGCGCCACTTTGCCTTGGTCGTACCAAGTGCCTAGATACTGCAAAACATCATACAATGGCCACATCATAATTCATGACAATCTTTTGTCAAAATGCGCCCAGGGAATTCGCAGACCAGCCCGCGCCGTTATGTAGTCTGATTTTGGTCTACCATGGTCCCTATGAACTGTTGTAGCTATTACTTTAAAAGACTCTAGAAGTTTGCAATCTGCTCATATTTTCGTTAATAGCAAAACTGTCTGAAGGTTGATTTGCATGCGACGTGGCTTAAATGTTTTCCGTTGAACTGTCGCATTATGAATACATGACAAGGTTAGTTTAAATATAAATATAAATATACAGTGTAAACTGGCCTAGTTATGTTTTCACCATGTGCCAGTTTAGATATATAGTCATCAACGGTTAACCTTAGTAACCCTTGAAGAATGCTGACGTAATATGAACGACGTCTACCCTTGGGGTTCTTCATGTATCTGCGTACAGTCTTTACATCCGCATAGTCTCACCAGAGCCTTCACTCTCTGTCTACGTGTAATTTAGTCAAAGATATTTTCTTTGACAAAGAACTAGAAATATAGCTCCATTAGTTATAACATAAATTTACCTTTATATGTTCCCTTTACAAAGTCAAAATACCAAAATAATCTCTACAAGTGGCTCATATATAAAAAAGAGAAAGCTTCACTTTGTACAGAAATCAATGAAGGCATGGAGGACAAATGTGTGTTCAGATTGCCTTTACTCACTGAACGCTCGGGCAAGTGCTGGCCGAATTCAACATAAAAATACAGCATTAGACCAGCACTCGTCCAGCACTCAGTCTGTAGGTACAATCTGAAAACAACCCTGTCATCTCGCATTCATTCTTTATTTTCGACAAGTTTGTGCATGATTATTGGGTAAAACTTATACACAATGAATATATGGTTAAACTGATTACATTGTTTGGTGTTTTACACCGCTCTCAACAATGTATTTCAGTATGCCACGGTGTTTCCTGGGTGAGTTACCAGTACTACTGGTACATTTATCCTGACACAAGCCAGCCAGTCGTTATGCTAATCCCGCAACCCTGAGGCGGTTAAACGGATTACCAATTATGGACACTTAAATAAGACTGCAAGAAAGTGTATCTCGGTCTACACTATTCACAAGTGATGCTTAAAGCCGCGTAAAGTTGGATAAAGGTTAATCATATACATGTTCATGGCAGATTTCAACAGAATCCTTTATCATTACCGAGATACAACATGTCATCAACAAACGACAAAAATGTCCATACAAAGAAAATGTCCATACAATTATCTAATAGAGTTGAAAACATTGTGATTTAAGGAGTCCAGATACATCAAGTCGTATATGTATATTTGAAATGTACATTCATATAAACATGTACTTTGAAATATTTAATGTACATTCATATATACCTTGCTTATGGGAAATATTAAATTTAATGTGTATTCATATATACCTTGTTAATATCAAAGTTATCCTGTGTCCTTGGAGTCGCTGAGATGTCAAGAGAGCAGTGTACGACGCCTCGAGCAGCAATAACAATCAATAATGTTATAATGGAGTACATATTTTGTTTAATAATGTTTGATATGTGTAAATGTCTTCGAATTTCTATTCTAATTCAATTAAAAGTGAAGTAGACCACAAAACACAAAATATTTATGTTGCTTTATTACACTAAACACTTTCGCCAAAGTCTTCTCGTTGGAATAACCAGAAAATTCCTTTTAGATGAACAGGTCTCTAAACAAATCATAAAGTATGTGTCGTATACTAATTATTTCTATTTCTATATTTGAATATCTTCAAAAAGTTTATGATGTCACTCCAATGAATTTATTATGTACATGTAAATTAAGTATAATGGGCCGGAGGCCTTACATTACTGATTAAAATATTTGTATTTGTATTTGAAACCAATGGACGTGTATTCTAATTTTGATTCAAATAGAAAGCAAAATTATAGTTTGTAACCAGCGAGGGATAACTTCAACAAAATAAACCTACAGGCATTGCCAAAGAAACGAATATGAATTTCTCACAAAAATGGATCGAAGATTAAGATAAAAAGATCAAAAGATTGAAATAATAAATCCGACAAGCCCCTGCATGATAGCGCATAAGACAAAAGAAACACTAAGATTAAACACTATAACACCAAAGCTATACAACTTAAGATATACAGTACATTGACTCATGAACGGTTAAATTAACTTTCTCCGCCGACATACGGTCCGGTTTTAAAACTATTAGTCTGCTCGAAGCTAATTTATAACTTCCTAAGTGAACGATAGATGATGTCAAACAAATCAATTAATTTACATGTGTTTATGTCAGCATTTTGATTGTTACTTGTCCTTTCTTTGTCATCAACGTACATACGAGGGTCAGTCGTAAAGTTCTCGGACTCTGCGTATCATTTCGATACTACTTGTTTTAAAACCAAAATAAACCACACGTTGGAACGATAGATATTTTCTGAAGTGATGTAGCACATTTTACAGAAAACGACCGGCATACCACTAAATAACAACACATTGTTACACATAACCATCAACCGCACGGAGCACTGTGTACACGTAACGCGACGTCACGTCTAACGTCAGGCCTTTTCAAAGTACTCAATACATGAATTAATACATTTCTGGTGCCTCGCCACCCACTTATCGAACACACTTTATTGTTCAGTTCATCCTTTAATATGTTATGAACCGTTACTAGCTCATAACCTATGATGATGCAATTTCGCAACCGTCCTTTGTCTGTTGTCGACAACTTCGCGTGTTACAGCATGAACATCTGTCACTTAATGATGGTCGACCGACTTTAGAGCTGTTTTCAAGTTCTTCTCTGTCGTCTGTGTACAGTCGATACCAATCAAGCACTATTGTTCGGCTGACCTTTCTATTCGGGTCCGTTTCATAAATTTAAAAGTATCTGTAGGAGTCATTCCTGCATTTGCGCAATATTTTATCACCGAACGTTGCTCCGTGCGAAATGACGTTGGTGTTTTAACGATTGCACATGTTGAAGGGTAGCAATCATCAACCTGCGATTCCATACTCGTTATGACGGATATGACGTCAACATTTTCAGGAAGTATTCAATAGATATAATTCTGACAACATGTCTGAAATCATGACGTTAACGCGCCAAGTTTTGAAGATTTAAGATATAATACATTTAGATTTTGTTCCTAATTGTGTATGATTTCAAACTGCTCCGTACCACGTAAACTGCATTATTGAATTTAAATGCAAAAAGCATTTATATCAAATAAATACTTGTAAGTTTTTCTTTACATGACTATAAAACATCATATTTTAATATTTCCGAGTATTAATACGATTTGATAAAAAATGCGTATTTTATGAGAACAGTCCGGTAACTTTACGACTGACCCTCGTACTTTGTCCTGTTTGGACTTAACACCATATTCAAAATTATTTCAGTTATAGCACAGCGACAGTTCACTTATTCATGCTCCCTGGGTAAACAAACCGGTACCCGACTAGGAAATGTGCTTTGCCCAACATTACCGCCGAGACTCAACACTGTTAATTAAAGTGAACTATTGTATTACTAAACTGTTAGGCCGTGTTACTTGTTGTCATCAACTTAAATAAATTAAAGTGAATGATTCAAGTAATTAATGCGATTCATTTAAATGTAAATGTCGTTTCTACTTTTGTCATCAACGTATATACATATATAAATGTTTTGTTTTTTTAGATATATCTTAATGCGTCATTAGAATATCCATCGATCTCGTAGGTTGTTGCCCTTATCTGTGTCTGCCTCGCTTTCACTTCTGGTTTATTAAGATATCCCCTGTATCTGTCTTCCATAAACTCACCGTGTCTATCAGGTTGTCTCTCTGTCCCTTCCACACTGTCTGTCTCTCACATCCTGCCCGTGGTACATTAGGCTGCCTCACATCGTTTCTCTGTATCCCCTTTCGCTATTGTAGGTTGCCTATATGTATGTCTCTGTCACTCTTTCTGAGTGTTGGACTGTTTATTACCGTCCGTCTCTCGAACTCGATCTTTGTTTTATTTTTTTTGGAAATACGTTAACATGTAGGGAAAAGATAGGTCTTTGACATCAGAGCAATCTACGTGTACACCATAGTGAATACAGTTAAAAATGACAACTTAATATTCTCATACGTGATCTTTAATTGTGCCGCATGTTCTTAACTACAGAGAAAAGTTTAGAACCCCTTTCTGATCAGAGCCAACTATATCTTGTTTACAAATAATGCTTTCAACTGTCTTTTAATATCTGAACTTCCGAACTTTCAGATGTCTGTTTGATTTTCTCTCATATTGTTCAACATAGTAGCCAGAACACAGATATACGATTAACATCTTTCATAAGCAATTTCTCCTTGAACACAATTTTGTAAAAGTGATATGTCACAGAAAGTTATACGTAATATATGAACACTACTATATACAAGGAAAAAGTGATGATTCAGCAAAGGTACATGGCATAAAAAGAACGTCTTATTTAGACCTGCACGATCACAATATATAACACCCTCTCTGTCAAATGGCGCGAATTCATGTGATCACCAAAGCCACTGTTTTCTTTTTCATCGAAAAACTTCAAGCAGCATAGATTCAGCTCATAACAAGCACTTTAATTCAATTCATTATAATTATGGTAATAATTCTGTATCATAAAGATTTAAAATATCGACCACCATAATAAACAGTTTATAGTTAGATTCAGGGTGTATTTTCAAATGTATTTTGTCAGTGGTGAACTCCCGTGTGTCTATTTAAGTATCGGTTCTGTAATGTAATGTAATTATAGAGTTCAATTGCTCTGATTGAGCATAAGCTTTTTAGCTTCTAAAGCTGGTCTAATTGTGGTACTTTCAGGCAATACCGCATCACTCCAAGTGGATGTTCTCCCACTAAACTAGTTTGCTATCATAAACGTACCAATCTTCATCCTGTAAATTGAGCCAGACTTGTTCCCATTATTAGTTTTGTAAAGTAAATTGAGCTGCTCGAAAAATTTCGTGCATCAAGGGACGCAACTCTATTCTGAATATCGACTCTCGAAATACACTGTGTCTGTAATTTCAAAACTATTCATGAACAATTATTTATATTTTTCAGATAATACATAGGGAATATGTTGTTACAGTAGCGATACCTAGGTTTGTATTGGTCGAGTGAGCCAAATATCTTTCCACGCTCCGAGTGGGCCAATACATTACCAGGAATCGCTACTTTAACGTAATTTGACTTATATTATATACATTACATACAGAGTGAAACAAAACTTATATACAGATGCATTTAAATTGATATTGAAATAACTACATTGTTAACGTTAGATAAAAAAAACATGAATGGCGAATGAATATATCCTCGAATACTTAAGCCACACCTCATACTATGTACTTCAATACTAAGGCCACGTCCAATAATATAGTATGAATTTTAGATATGACGTCAGACGTACTGCTTTCGGAAGGTTCCCGTTTTGAATCTGGGCTAAGTAGTTAATTTGGCAGACAACCAGTAATATTCGGGAGTCTCGTTTCTATTTTTAGTAACGAAAGCATCGTCTGCAAATAAGTTAAAACTCGTGTATTTATTTAAATAGCGTTACATATCGGGCCGATACGGAGTTTTAATTCGTCGAGTTTGATTTGCGCATAAACATATGCATGTATTTGCGCCGTAATAATACAATCCTATATTACTGAGGTAAATCATGGAACGGCTGGTTTTCAAATTACTTTTCATCACACACGGTTATAAGGTAGTACCATAACGACGTAAACAGTGAACATATTTAAACAAATAACAAGTTCGTTTTTACATAAAATATTATAATATGAAATAGATTTCTTTGCTATAGGTCATGGATCATCGTTGACGTGGCTGATCTTTATCTCGGGTATTGGTCTCGTAAAATGATACCTGTAAAAAAAAAATTCAAACTAAGGCAATCGTCTTATATGAGCCGCAAGGGCATTGTAACATGTGCGAACCGGGACGACTATAACCTACTAGACATAAGCATAATATTGCTATACCCGTCACTAGTCTTCTACGTGTATTTTAGCATTTTTCTGTGTAATATATGAAAGAAAAACAACAAGCATAGCCCCCACCAGTTTCAAATACATTTCCTTTCTTGTGATAATACAGAATCGCAGATTCAACATCAAAGACTAAATTCACCTGACTCATTTCTTATCTAATTTACAAGTATAAAAGAGCTGTTGACGTAAATCTCCTTTTTTATATGATCTAGAGTTATATTGGAGTCAAACTAATGGGAGCGCTACAGGTTTTTTTTTTTGCCAAAAATTGTAAGACTTTATTACATACATAGAAACCGTGCAGACTCTGGTGTTCAATATTGCACAGACAATCAAACGATATACCCGTGATATTATGCCAGGAATGTTTTTAATTGTTACATGCCATTCGCACTATGTCTTACAATGTCCATTGTATATGTATAGGAAACTGTAAATAATATGTGAGGAATGTCACTCTCATTTAAGATCAGACGAAGAACTTCGCTGTACTTATATTGGATCTTACGACACCGCATAAACGATCGTCTCGAATTGATCATATACACCTCATCATTCATGAGCAGGAAGTCGTATTTTTGTTAAGTGAAATTGTAAGATACACCGAACGTTCGAGGTTCTTTACAATCCAAACACTCGACGGTCACCGCTGTACTACCTATTTTATCCATATGGATTATCTCCCCTTTTTTACCTATAATATATTATTTTCTATGCGACAAATTGATTGGCTGACACAAAGGTCAATCTGAGACGACCTGCACGAGGAAGTCATTACATTTATATACGAACGAGCGAAGATTGTATCTGGTTGTAATGAGATTGGACAAATATATGGTTGTAATGAGATTGGACAAATATATGCTTAAACAAGTACATCCTGCCCTATATTTAATAGGCCACATACTCGAATGTTAAACGTTTACATCTATATAAACTTGAGACATAACTAGGTCACACTAGCTTTCTATAACTGATTGATAGGGTCTGTTGAGCGAGGGGCTCTTATTACAACTAGGAGGTCAAATAACAATATTTGTAATGATTTTTTTCCAAAATGTATTGTTAGCATTGATGAAGACATTTTCTTTATGATGATCCTGTTCAATAATAATCATTTGATTTAATGTTTATGTCATGTATATTGTAAATACACATGGACATGATTCCATGATGTGGTTTTAATTTTGTATATTCTATATAATGTGTTGTTGATCGACAAGAAACTATATTGTGTACATCAATAAAATATTTAATATTGATGTTTAATGTTTACGCTATTTCGCTGTTTTTCATTTCACGACATTACCTAATAATATAAGTTATTTATTAGTACTGCCGTCATGCAAATCCTTCAGTAAATGGAACGTAATGCGCCGCCAACTTGAACTCAAACAGAAGGAAGACAATACTAGCACTTTTAAGAATTTGATATGATCCGATATGGGATCGAATCCTGGTCGTTAGCTCTCACAACGAGCATTACAGCCTGACCGTTACTACTGTTATCGATACTGCTGTGTCGTCTTTTATATTATAAACCTATAATTGAGACACGTCACATAAAAACACTTGAAGGAGGAGTGAAAATAACAGAATGATTAGGAAATGGATTTTCACTTTCATTAGTCGAATTTTGTCATAACCGTTTACAAGTGACTTCAAGAATGTTGAAACCACTTATTGGCGAATCGAAAAGAGCATGATCTCATTTGACAAAGGTCACTTTGTAAGATTAAATTTTAGTCAGATACGCAATCTATTATAACATAAGGATGTCTCATGAAAGACGATGGTGCATTGGTAGAGCGTCTGCCTCTCGTACCAAAGAGCGGGTTCTGTCATTCGGAATAATTCGCTCAAATGGCGTGAATACTAGTTAAGTTGAAAGCTTGTTTCGCAATCGATGTCAAATAGATAAATAGAAATTAACTAAAAGTTGGACATAATTATGTAATACTAGAACAACCCTAATGGGCCCGGCGATTTCCCGAATGAGGTATTTTGAGATCGTTATTGTCCTTGGGCTTGTCGGGCGGTGTCGTGTTATAGTAGAATAACCCTAATGGACTCGACGATTTCCCGGATGAGGTCGTTTGAGATCGTTATTGTCCGTGGGCTTGTCGGACAGTGTCATGTTAAAGTAGAACAACCCTAATGGACTCGGCTATTTCCCGTGTAAGGTCGTTAGAGTTCGTTAATGTCCGTGAACTTATCGTGCATTGTCATCGCACGTGTCCGACAAGTATAAGAGCAATACCGAACTCTAACAACAAGACACTGTAAATACGAACCGATCTAATGTGGAAATAACAGATGCTATTATGGTGTTCAACCTCAAACCGTATGCTGCTTAAAGCTACTTGAAACATTGTCTATCATGCAATTCACGACTTGATGAAACGTTTCCTGCGATTCATGTGTTGTTTGTTAGCAAATTCAACTTAATACGTTGATACCTAAATAATTTAAAAAAAAAGAAGAACGATAATACACGTTACATGAATTCCGCAGAGGAAAAGGGTTAATTTATAGCCTTTACCTTGACAAGTTTAACTTACTTTTTCCTATTATTGACACATTCGTGACCTGCACTACAGTAGGGCTGTGAGTTCTTCCTGTCACGTGATAATGATAGGTTCAAATCGGAAGCCGGTCGATTGAATGTAGATGTTGTCAAAGTAGGTCGACGGTAAACGGTATGACTAGACATACTATGAGATCGTTCTCTGAAGGCGTCGTCTTGGTCGAAGGAGTTCGTATTTCCACTCACACTTTCGGAAAGCGACATCGATCTTCGTTGGAAATGCCCGGCTTTATTTGGAGACCATTGTCGTAGATCTTCGGAAGTCGGCACGGAGCGTATGTCACTATTTTCGAGTTTGTTTAAAGAATGTGTGGACATTTCCTGCTCTCTTTGTAGACCTGAAAGCCTTAATCCATCGCGATGTCTCACTGTTTTGTGACCTTTAGACTGCAGATAATGCACTACATTATCTTCATTCTTCCAAAGCCAGATGTTATTTTCCTGCATACTTGTTGGCGATTTCTCTCGGTTCTGTCTTGTTCTTGGCACAGTGTCCTGTCTAATATAAACATATGAATACACTTTATTTTCTTTTTACATCATTTCTAGTTTTCTTTATCAAAGAACAACAACGCTTATTTAAATCAATGAGAATAATTTGTCAGAAGTTCCGTCTAGGACTGTTTTTCATTTAGATATATTGCAAAACCTCTCGTGAGCCTGTACGGAAGCGCATACTAGCCTGCGTACTCACTGTTCTAACAGAAAACAAGGACCCCGAACTGATTTTCGACGTTGATATAATTAACACATTACCAAGGCTATATTTAATTTGTTTCTGTACACAATGTTCTACACGTATTTGTTTATCGAAATGGAATGACTACCAAAGATAATCGGAGTCATTATGTAGTCATATTTACATCAAAAAGTAGATTGCAGGTGGTTGTCAATTCAGGTTTTGCAATTTGAACCACTGCTTTAAAAGAAAAACAACATTATGGCCTCTGCGTAAAGTATCGACCCAGCCTGCGCAGTCCGTGCAGGCTAATCCAGGCCGACACATTCCGTCTCAGGGGGATAGAGTAATGATTCCTGAAACAGAAAATCCACAGGAGACGAAAATTGTCCGTCCAGGTTAGCCTGTGCGGCATGCTTAGGCTGATCTGGGTCGATACATTACACAGAGGTCATAATGTTGGTTTTCTCGCGGGACGGCTCATATATCTTATTATAACCGCTGACAAACTGGTATATACTTTCACATGAAATCCTCAGAAAATTTAACATTTAAAAAGAAATGTATTTTCTTCTTTCGAAAAATAAAACCGGAAGTATCACGAGGCGGTTACGGGGATGATGGTTGCCCAGTTTATATAACTTGATTATATTAATCTGATCCCTGACCCTTGTAAAATGATGTACTTTATTGCGGTATACAAAATGATTTAATAACATTCAAAGTGTTTTTCGCTTATTCTACCATGTTTATTTCCACCATTGGTAATTTCTCATTTTCAAGGATGTTTTCAAAAGTCAGCTGCGATAGAAGCATAACCACCACTTTCTTTACACTGCTAATCTTTCCGTGACCTTTATACAAATATGAAATTTATTCTGATGTTCATGTTTGTATGTTCATGCAATTTAATACTGTCGCGTTTATTCTACCACGTATTTTTATTAAACATATTACATATATGACAATAGACATGAATGCCTCACCACTAGTTTGATATATCAGGCCACGTTGACCTGTAAGGACAACAAGAACAAGGTAACTTATGTATGATTAACATTTAACTGTTTCAAATCACCCTATTTCGGACACATCTCCAGATTTATGCACTTGGACAGGCAGAATACAACACTATTAAGTGGTCATATTTGTGATCTAAAGGACGACAATGTGTTATACTCAATAAAGTGGATTCATAAATTAAACTAAACCATCTAGTAAAGCATGCCACCTTTGTTTAGAAGAAAGGTACTTCATTATTCACAAACCAGACATGTCTTCTTTGACCAATGTTTGTTTGTTTTATTGGGGTTTTACGCCACTTTCAACACTATTTCAGTTATATCACGGCGACAGTTCACGTATTCATGATACCTGGGTAAACAAATCAGTACTAGGCTAGAAAATGTGCCTTGCACAAGGGCACTCCACCATGTACGTCATGCCGCGACTGGAGATCGAACCCGGGACACTCGGTTTCAATTCCCCGACGCTAACCACTCGACCACGGCGGATTTCTCTTCTTTGACCAAAGCCATGAGCTCTCCAGTGAATGGCGTCATAGAAAAAACACTTATTGCGTATCTTTTATCAATGAACATTATAAACTTTCAGGTATGTTATTCGATTATTCGGTTAGATATTCAAGTAACCAAGCACTCGGAAAAATAGATACCATATTCAATTGAATATTGCTTGTCTGTGAACTTATCCGGTTAACCGATTAACCGGTTAGAATACTATACGATTAGCCGGTTATTGATATCGGTAACCATTGACATCTCTAGTATATAACACGTGTACCATCAATCTGTATTGTGTTTCTGATGCGTGAGGGAATGACGGTTCTTACGAAACAGATATGTTAAACCATGCATTAGGATGAAGTCTAAATTTCACATTGACAAGATTATGGTCAATATAGACGTGTTATATGAAACACAATACCTTATCTCATACACTTTTCCTAGTTTTGGGTTTGCTGTATATTTCCGTTCTACCAACGACACATTAGACATGTCTATATCGCGTGGCAGTGTCTTCTCGTAGAATATCTCTTTAAAGAAAGAAAATGAATAGTTAGATATATCTTTATCACTAGCAAATGTCCGCTCGTAGAACAGCATTTTTTAAAGAAAGTACATAATTACAAAGAAATGTCTTAAACGCCGTCTAGAGTCTTCTCGTAGAATATCTGGTTGCCGAAAATGTGATAAACAATGTTTTTAGTATGATATGTGCTTTAAAGCAAGGAAATAAATGCAAATATTGGATTTTATCACTGGCTAGTACTTTCTCGTTAACTATTTATTTCAAAGAAAGGAAATAATTAATTAGATATGTCTATAACGCTGGCCAGTGATTACTGATGAATATTTCTTTTCGACATAGAACAATTAATAATTAGATACGTACATGTGTATGTCGCTGGCTAGTGTCTCAACGTATAATTTATATTTAAAATAAGAGGGCCATGATGGTTATGCAATATGATTTGTATTGTGGTCAGGTAAGCTAAGTAAAGTGGCCCAAGGTCAAGTATAGCTCCATTTGCCACAAAACAAAATAACCAAAACTAATACAAGACGAATTTTGATGCAAAGCATCAAAGACGCCGCGCATGATTTTGATGCATGGTTTAAATAACATGTGCAAACAGACAGGATGTTAATATTTTAAACAAGCAGGCCAAGTTGTAATCATATTGCTCACCTGGCTACCATAGTTTATAATAAAAGGTTATCAAGAGCAGAAAGGTCTATTTTGATGTAGGGATTAGACATTTTATATCCTACGATCTATGTGATATATAACAAGCTTTTAAAATAAAACAGTTCACATGTATAGTCAACATATAGCAAGAACACAATGGTCTGAATGAACAAACTGTATGGGGAGGAACGTTTTAAGTTTAGAGATACAACTAAATTATCATAAACAGGCAAAAACATCCCCCGAAACTTTTATTTTAGGGCCGTAAACCAAACAATTAAAAAGGCGTAGCCTAGGAAGTTGAGGAAAAGTGAACTTTTTTTCCGAGCTTTGATGAATCGGGTCAGGGTCGTAAACGAAACGATTAAAAAAGCGTAGCCTAGGAAGTTGGGGGAAAAGTTATTGAATACAAATTAAATGTGTCTAAAGTTTTATAATAACGGTAGAAGACACACTATTTTGTATCTTGTTGTTTCTTAAATCAGTTAATACAATTTATTGATTCATCAAGGTTGTTTTTTTATAAACATATAACAGAGTTTTTCTTTACAATTATACTGTTGGTTGCTCCCTATTCGATTACGTCACCCCACGGTACAATAGTTAAACCTATTCAATACTGACACCGCGTTTCCACGCTGCATCAATGACATGCAAAACAAGAAATATCTTTAAAAAAGATAAACGGCGGTACTAATCAAAACAATCAGTTATTTTCCATGAATTATAAAACTTGCGCTATAATCTATGTGTTTACCAAAGCCTAATCGGCCATCGACATCCAGCTTCAGTTTCTATAAATAGATTATCAAGGCCGAGAATACGCCACATGACTGGAGATTACGAGAGGCTCATAAGAGGTGTATAAGTTTCAATTGACGATAACAAACTGAAAACTTATCATGTTTCAAAAATAATTAATATTTTGCTCTTAAATATTATATTTCATACGTTTTCACTGATTTTTTTTCACTGCAATTTATTTCTTAAGGAAAACAATTAAAAGTTAGTATGCATTTCATTTAAAAACTTCATCTTATTAGTGCCTCTCGTAGGATCGCCAACTTAACTATGAACCAATCAAAACGTGTCATTTCTTTTATTTCTTAGACATTATTCATTAAATACAACATTTGATTGGTCTACAATCTAGATCATTTGTTTAACATCTAGGTCGAAAATGAGGTTAAACAGCTATCGCCGTAAAATGTCATCAAATTGGCCCAAGAGACAAATGTTGGCCAACGACGGACGACGGGTAAAACACGATCACAATTGCTCACCTTGAGCACTTCGTGCACAGGTGATCTAAAATAGCTGTAAATAATTAAATATATCTATATCGCTGGCTAGTGTATTCTCGAACAAAAAAAAATCAAAGAAAAGAAATAATTAATTAGATATGTCTGCAACGCTGGCCAGTAATTACTTGTAGAATATTTCTTTTAAACTAAGGAATAAATTAAGTACGTGTTTGTCTACATCGTTTGCTAGTGTATTCTCGAAGAAAATCTCTTTAAAAGAAAGGAAATAATAAATAATTAAATAAGTATTTATCTCTGTGTAGTGTTTTCTCGTTTTAAAGAAATGAATATAAACATGTAATACGATAAGTCTATATCGATGACTGGAGTCTTCCGGTAGCTTACATCTTTTTGGGAAATGAAATAAATAATTAGAAAAGTCTGTATCGCTGGGTTTCAACTCGTGGAATATCTCTTTTACAGTAACGAAGCCATTACAAAACAGGCTAATGGACGGCTTATTCCTTTCCAAGATTTATATTTATCTGGCAGTATTAACCGTTATTGCGCAAATACATACACAACAATGACACGTATGCATTCCCCTCTTACCAACACGGACAAAACAGTCAAATGCCCACGCAGAGACGCACTTCATATTGTGCGAATATTAATACAACGACTCTTAATTTGATACAAATACACGTACTTCAAAGCAACTCATATTCGCCCCTTATCAGCTCAATGACGCCAAACAATACATAGAAAGCATCTGTTATTATGTTTGGGTCAATACGGTGCTGTATGTTTTCATGCAAAGCTATGTTATTAAGTCAATCGTTGTTGCCTATATCAGCCGTTCCGCGAAAAAACCAACATTGTGGACTCTGCATAAAGTATCGACCTGGATCAGCCTAAGCATGCCGCGCAGGCTAACCTGGACAGACATTTTTCGCCTCCAGTGGATTTCCCGTTTCAGGACTCGTTACTCTATACCTGTATCCGCTTGAGACGGCCCGGATTAGCCTGCGCGGATTGCGCAGCCTGATCTGGCTCGATATATTACGCAGAGTATATACTGCTAGTTTTCTCGTTGTTGTCTATTTATAGATGCAAAACAAAATGTAAATGAGCGCTGCTCTGCTATAAATAACGGTAAGGACTTGGGAACATTATAGCTCCAGAACAGCCAGTTTATCATAGACGACTTCCGGACACTTCCATAAAGCTCTGAAGATTTAGGTCCTAAGCATGAATGCGCAGGCAGACTCTTTCCACAGATGTTATACTTTTTATTCTTGAACACCACTTATACAGATAATTGTTGCAATAGCAAAGTAGGATAAGCGAAGGATCGCACCCGATACGGACAGCTCAGCTCCGATCAAATGAACCCATTTCATCGAGCTCAAGACAAAACACAAAATAAACAAAAACACGCATGCATCAATTTAAAGAAAAAAGGAACTTACGTATTTTATATTTCTTTTCGTTCATCTTTGACAGTCTGCTGATCTCTGACTCCCGCCATTTGGCCAATCTCTTCGCGGCACTAGATTCCTTTACAAGTATAGATAGACATAGCTCATAAAATATGAAGTATCCCGATAACATTTCAGTCACGCGTTAGATCAACAGACACGGTGTAAACAACACACTATTAAACAATAACATTATCTGTTTACAGTATACTTTAAGTGTTGATTGCTTGAGGTTTAACTCCGTTTTCAACAATATTTCCGTTTTAGTACGGCGGCCAGTTCATGTATCCATGTTCTTCTTGGCTCTATCGCACAAGTACTCTACAACTTTTTTTCCCGGGCATCAGGCTAACCTCACCCTAAAAATGTTAGCCCTTTTGTGAAAGATGACTGAGGTTCTAAAGGCGGTGAACTAGACCATAGTTGAAAAGGAGAAATATATCAAATCACACTTATTCACCGACGCAGTCTATAGCACATACGCTAGTTTATCTGGACAGGCGTCAGTCTGTGCGTATTTGTGTATCATGTTTAATTATTGCCTAATTTCATTCTGCGTATTCGAGCAGTGATCCTACATTTTCAGTTCGTCTTCGCGCCATTCAGCATATACTCAGTAGGACAATCCGACTCCACTGTACAAGTATACAATTGTACACCTATACAATTGTACAAGTATACAACTGTACAAGTATACAACTGTACAAGTATACAACTGTACAAGTATACAACTGTACAAGTATACAACTGTACAAGTATACAATTGTACAAGTATACAACTGTACAAGTATACAAGTGTACAAGTATATAATTGTACAAGTGAACAACTGTACAAGTATACAATTGTACAAGTATACAACTGTACAAGTATACAACTGTACAAGTATACAACTGTACAAGTATACAACTGTACAAGTATACAAGTATACAAGTATAATTGTACATGTATACAATTGTACAAGTATACAACTGTACAAGTATACAACTGTACAAGTATACAATTGTACAAGTATATAATTGTACAAGTACACAACTGTACAAGTATACAATTGTACAAGTATACAACTGTACAAGTATACAACTGTACAAGTATACAACTGTACAAGTATACAATTGTACAAGTATACAACTGTACAAGTATAATTGTACATGTATACAATTGTACACGTGTACAAGTATACAATTGTACAAGTATACAACTGTACAAGTATACAATTGTACAAGTATACAACTGTACAAGTATACAACTGTACAAGTATACAACTGTACAAGTATACAACTGTACAAGTATACAACTGTACACGTATACAACTGTACAAGTATACAACTGTACAAGTATACACTTGTACAAGTATATAATTGTACAAGTATACAACTGTACAAGTATACAACTGTACAAGTATACAATTGTACAAGTATATCATTGTACAAGTATACAACTGTACAAGTATACAATTGTACAAGTATACAATTGTACAAGTATAATTGTACATGTATACAATTGTACAAGTGTACATGTATACAATTGTACAAGTATACAACTGTACACGTATACAATTGTACAAGTATACAACTGTACAAGTATACAACTGTACAAGTATACAATTGTACAAGTATACAATTGTACAAGTATACAACTGTACAAGTATACCAGTATACAATTGTACAAGTATACAACTGTACAAGTATACAACTGTTTAAGTATACAAGTATATAATTATACAATTGTACAAGTATACAACTGTACAAGTATACATCTGTACAAGTATACAATTGTACAAGTATATAATTGTACAAGTATACAATTGTACAAGTATACAATTGTATCATAATTGCCATTTAAAAACCGCCTAAAATCGACTTACGTTAGCCGTGACTACAATCTCACTAACATCAGACCAAATAAACTTCTATACGAGTGTGCAAGTTTTAAAACATTGTAGCAAAAGGAGAAATTGCTCATTTTGAGCAATTTCTGCTTTTGCTACAATGTTTTCATAAGATCTGGTTTTAATAAGATTAACGCGACTTATATCTCACCTTTAAATTGAAATCTTCTATTGAAAATAATGAACAGCTTGTACACAAATAATACAGAGAAACATGTAAGACAATACGAAAAACGTATATTTCTAATACATGTTACATGTATGCAGAACTGCTTTTCCCACATTGTCTCAAATCTGAGGCATACGTGTCATATATGACTGCCGGAGGAAAACAAGTTTAGAAAAGAGATTCAAGAAAATATAAACGATTAAGGTACTTGTAAATTCTAACCTTGCATTTCCGTTCTCCCATTCTTATAATTATACAGTAGTTATTGCCTTTCTTTCGTGAATACCTCATGCGATGTGCACGCATATATACACATTTCCTGTACAAGCAGAGATGCAATCTGTAATATTGCCATTTTAACCTTTTACCCTCTTCACGTTTTTCGCTTCTTATTTAACCCCGTCTTCTGATACAGATGGCATCTAACGCCTAACGATCTAACGAAGTAAATGAATCTTTTCGTTATGACAAACGTTTTAGATTAGTTAAGACTTATTTAGTTTACATGGACGGGCAACATAGCTGTCAGCTTAATCTCGCTCGTAGTCTGCTTGCTGGAGAATTCAGCACTCGCGCCGTTTGTGCAGAAATTCCAAAAGGCAGGAGTTTTGAATCTGTTTACTGAAAATGCTCCATTGAAACGGCAATTATAACGTCTTGTTGAATCGTTCGAAAACAAACCACTTTTCAGTTATGATTTTCAATAAAATGTCATGTTTCAATATGATATTGGGCGAAGAGAAATGTGTCTGATATCATGCAAGCTAAACTCATGTCGGTGCCGGCATCGTAAACCGGTAGATACAATTTTAAAACATATAACTGTTATATAATATACGGAATTATGTTCATATCATAAGCCAAAATGCATGATCGACTACCTTTCAACGAATTTCAACTCAAATAGGGATGCTACCGCTCAAATCTCACTAAGAAATAAATCAGGTTCTAAAGATATCTTGAAAATATCTACATAGCGAAGCGACATTAATTATTAACCGAATTACCATGGGTTGTTATATAAGACATGCAATTTCAAGTTGGCCCTGACGCTGGAAAATGTGGTGATAATGATAATTAGGCGGAGATTTTCAGGATCAACACAATATCAATATATCTTTCTCTGAATTGTCTTCTCCAATGTGCAAATGGCCTGATGCCGAATCTAATGACTATAACCACTATATGGACTGATACTAGTTACAGTATTATGATGGTACACATTAGAAATACACGAATCTGAGGTATTAAAAGATTTACCTTAGACAGGCGTTTGTTACCCTAACATATTTTGAGCGAGCATAGCAACGGATAGGGTAACCTTACCCACAAATCAGATAACAGTTTTAAGCCGTGGTCACATTTCACGGTCACTCACGTAGTTGACCGTAGTGGGGTATGACCGAAGTTGACCGTAGTAGACCATTGTTGACCGTAGTGGACCGTAGTTAAACGTAGTAAGACGTAGTTAACTGTAGTTTTAACGTAGTTTGAACTTAAAGAAACCCATGAATTGGCCGTAGTTAGCAAATGTTTTTTCAACATGTTCAAAATATCTCTACGGTGAGCTTGGATGCAAAGACCCTACTGGGACCGTAGTTTGAACGTATTTGACCCTAGTTGACCGTATTTGACCCTACCTGACCGAAGTGCACACGTAGTTCAACGTAGTTGTCCGTAGCTACACGTAGTGATACCCTAGTTAACCCTAGCAATTATGCTCGAACATACTTCACCCTACTTCTACCTAGTTGACCGTATTTGACCATACTTGACCATAGTTCACACGTAGTTCACACATAGTTCAACGTAGTTGTCCGTAGCTGCACGTAGTGATACTCTAGTTAATCCTAGCCATTATGCTCGAACCTACTTAACCCTACTTCTATCTAGTTGACCGTAGTGGCACTACAGTGAACTACGTTCAAATGAACTACGGTCAACTCGTGCGTGACCGTAAAATGTGACCGCGGCTTTAGGTAACACATTAAAGATGGTGTAAGTTGTAAACGTAGTACACAGGCTAACAGTAGTCCAGAAAAGTGTTATATTACACTCGCCGAAGAGACTTTTCACAGTCATATCCCACCTACGTCAGCATATCTAAAATATGACAAAAAGGACTTCTAACAGGTTTTATCTTCTAAGGGATAGGAGTGCAGTTTTCCAAAATAAATCAGCTGTTATACTCACACCCTACACATGATAATAACGTGACTGATGAAGAGTCTCCAGATATGACAAACAGAAATAAATGTTAACGCTCCATCATCACTGTATGTTGGTCATAGACCTACACTATATTCTAAATACGGAATTTTACAATATAGGGATAATACACATTTTCGAGGGCGTGAACATCTGCGGACGCCCGCAAAAAGTGTTTATGCCCGAGTGCGAAACCCGAGTACGATAACCGCCGATGAACATGACGCGATAAGGATTGGCACATGTGACGTCATAAAGTAAACAAGAGTTATGTTTTATATATCCACGAACCGGTCCTACATCAAGGTTGCCATCGCTGACTCGAATGGTTTTGGATTATGTTATGCTCTTTAACTGTGAGTCTATTGCATGTTACCGATTATCGAGTTAAAGAAGCTGATGTTATTGTTAACCCAACAATTGCTCCTATTCAAGGGGAGATGGAGCGTCCATGTTTTGTTTACTAACGGTGCCCGGGTAATGCATATGTAAAACATCTAACCGGTCTGAAACGGCACGTACGCGCGAGAATCGCTTTGTTTATACACGTTTTCTCGCCGTTTACGCCCGGTTTTTGCAATGTTTCTGTATCCCTAAAGCGGGCGTAAAATATAGATTTTATGCAATAATATGTTATGATGCATTCAGTCCTGTGAATGAAATGCATATTTCAAATCAAAAGGAGTTACCGATGTATATCGGCTGAAATCAATGCATTTGAATTTTGAGAACGTCACAATTGTAGGGATTAATTACATTTATCTATTTTTAGAACGATTATTTGAAATCTAGGTCAATAAGCATATACGTCAGAAATATGTGTTACTCTGGGATTTGTATATATGTTTAAGCTGCATTTGATTTATTGAAACAAGTTTATTTCGTATATAGATCTGAGCCGTCCTAAGAGAAAACCAACATTGTGACCTCTGCATAAAGTATCGACCCGGATCAGCCTTAGCGTGCCGCACAGGCTAACCCGAGCAGACATGTTTAGCATCCTTTTGATTTTCTGTTTTAGGAATCATTACTCTACCTCTATCCCCCTGAGACGGAATGTGTCGGTCCGGATTAGCCTGCGCGGACTGCATAGGCTGATCTGGGTCGATACATTACGCAGAATCAATAATGTTGGTTTTCTCGTAGGACGGCTCATATATATATATATTTGGATGCATCACAGCTTGCCTTTCGGGAACCAAGCCTGACTGCTGTTATCCTGATCAATATGGCTCTTCAGGAAAGCGAATTTAGGCACAGTCCACTACTCCTAGTCCCTGTCAATTGTCTAGTAATAATTATTAAAAAGGGATGTATATAGTATAGATTATATAGTCTAAGCGGTTTATCATCTTTTGCAACATTCAATCACACGAAATAAGATAAGAAATATTTTTATGAATGAATACTCATCGTTAGCAATCCAATTAGATCAAGGTAAAACTAAACATGTAGGCTAATCGTATTATATGCTGTTTGCAAATGCCTTATAAAGATGCGCACATTCTATTGGTCCGATTTCAAAGTAATTTCACAAGAAAGTTCCTTATGTAGCCCACGTCAAGAAATGTTCACATAATAAAAATCCATGCAGAGTTTCTGACGCTGCGGTATCAGAAAAGGCGGAAAATGTTAAAACTTCTTCTTGTCCAAAAGTACAGGCCCGATTTGAAAGTTTTATTTTGAACAAATGTTCCGGGTGACCTTTACCAAGATTGTTCAAATTATTACGATCCGTTGAAAAACATGGCCGTCAGGGAGCAGAACTTGTTTTCCTCATAATGTGTATACATAGTGAAAACTTAAAAATATTATTGTCCAAAACCAATGGCCAGATTAGAAAATGATTTGGAACAAATGTTCATTGGGTGACCGTCTTGTTTTTCCTTAAAAGAATATATGATGAAAACTAAGAGAAAATCTTCTGGTACAAAAGCATTGGCCCGATTTGAAAATAATTTGGCACAAATGTTCCTTAAGCTGCCATCTAATATGATCTGTGGAAAAAACATGGCCACCAAAGGGCAGGACTCGTTACCCCTATATCTTTTAAGTAAGAGTATTGAAAACTTATAAGTTCTATTAAATAAGGTGAGCGATATAGGACCACATTTGTCCTCTTTGTTTTAGAGTTAGAATGTCATTAGTTGTTTCACTTATCATGTTTCCTGAATCCGTATAGTTAGAATGAGGGACAGACCCACTAATTAATAATGAACCGATTGACAACGATACATGCGTATCCAATTTTGTAATACATGTACTTAACGGCTGTAAACGAATGTCATACAATTATAAATATGAAAAGTAATTAGTTTGAAATAATGAACACAAATATGCAACATGATAATATAGGGACTATTACGTTGCTGGAGCGATACATGGGATCGTATTATACGAAAAGTAGTGTGTGGATTTATTACGAAACCGAAGGTTGAGTAAAATATAGATTTTACCACGCTACGGGTCGTTAAATACAAACCCATTTATCGCTCCTACAACGTAATTTTCCTTTTATTATATACTTTAAATTTAGTAAGAGTGAAAAAAGTAACACATATACAGATTAAATTTATGTTTTATTGAGATTACACTTTTTTAAATATGAAGTGAAGAGTATGAATGGCGCATGGATATTTACTACAATACTTAGGCCACGCCCAATATAATGTATTCTCATACGTAGACCCCGCCAACAAATAACTTTAAATAAATGACTGGCGACAGTACACAAGGAAACGTGTACAATGTATATCTTCTAAGACAGAATAAAGAAAATAATATACACAAATCTATATTTTAAAAAACGAAATAAGAAAATATACACGTGAAATATAATTTATGATTGGCACGTGAACCGCACCCAACTACCACATTTTGTATGATGTAAAAGCATATTTTGATGACGTACATCATATTTCAGTGACCTATCATTATCATATTTGTTAACGTATTTTACACGTATGCATCCATCGTGTTTGAACTGTGCATGACCATCTGCATGTATTTGCGCCGGAAAATGTGCAGGTATACAATGTTTTTATTATTTCATTAAGTCTCACGAATGTACAATGCTGTTTTTCACGTCTGTAAAAGATTCCAAAGAACTGTTTATATAGTAATCGAAATAAGCGGTTTATCATGTTCTACAACTCTTGAAAATATCTAGCGTAAGGTTCCTGTGTATTGACAAAGTTGTTAGAAATCATACATTGATTTCGGACCAAGAATGTTCAGGGTAAGTTTGTCTTTAAACGAGCCTGGGTAATCGTATGGCTTCATTCGGTATATTTGTCTTGCCTCTTTATTATTTGGCTGCCATGTTTTATCCGGTACGGTGCTTATCCGAAATCTCTGCAAGTTTAAAAAACAAAACTGTCATTAGGGTCATGAGGAATATTAGCAACAATGGCGTTGCAATTATACAAAACAAAATGTATTTTTAATTTACAAACATTACAGCCATCGGTCTGGAAGAAGAACAAGCTAAATCCTTTATAAAATGGCCATATGGGCAATGCAGAGGCTATTCTGAATGATACATTTTGAAACGTTTCATTCAGACGCCTTTTCTATGAGGAAACCGATTCGTTGGTGAAGGGGTTTCATCATCCACCTAGGGAGCTCAGAGTTCGAGCCAAGTTCAAGTCAAGTTTTAAAATTTATGATGGCTTCCCACCTAAATTGTTCATGTAAATTGAATTGTCGCATCTTAAATTATAACAAGGTCAGAATATATCTCAATGATAACTGACCGTATTATGTATTAATCAAGTGACAGTTCAATTCACAAGAAAATAGTAGTTAATTAACGAATCACCAGGATGTAATATTATGTCCGGTTTTTTTAAGTAGGATAAAATACTTAATCGTATATAAATGCATGTAGTTTGAATTTTTCGGATCACATTGTAAAATGTCCGTATGTATACCTCGACAAATGTCCCTTTGGCTCTCAGTAGCGCCCGGATAGCTACACCAACCATGCCTATGTTCGGTAATAAACCAACTGCTATTCCAATGGCTATCGCTCCGGAACTGTAAACATATCCGTCTCCATAGCTCGGCGGTGAATACCGTGATAGCATTAAAATGAAGGTGATCTGAAACGTACAGTTACAAAGTGTTACAGCTATTATGTTGATACTATATTATTGTTTGTATTTTATCTTTACCTGAACATGTGTAACCATTGTATCAGGCTATGTTTGTGGTCGACTCGTTTGATAACTGGAGTCACTACAAACATGTGTTTTCCTTAGCTCAAATAGTTTTTTTTTAATTTAAGGTTTATTAAAGAGGCAAAACGGCCATCTAGATACATTTTTGTATGGAATTGCCATTATTATTATCGGTTTTGAATTTAAGATTCTACTCACTTAAAGTTTTCGTCGATTCATGGTCTGAAGATTCTGGTGAACTCATGTATCATGTATTTAATTGTTTTGAACTTAATCCTTTCATAAGTTTTCGTGCAATAGGATGTAAAAAGAAGAAGTATCCCTTACCATGATAAAGATGGGTATCACTGCAGACCACATACATCGTAGTAAGGGGGATACAGGTCGACCCGTCATGAGAGCAATATCCCTACTGAATCGGTCAGTACCTACATGCAACAGATAGAAATATTAATGATATTATAATACATGAAAAAGTTGTATATTGCTTATAAGAACATATCACGTCAATCAGACTACTGCCGTGATATGACTAAAATAATGTTGAAAGCATGTCAATTAGAAAATAGGTATGCATGCATGTAAGATCTCCGTTATCCTGTATTTCGATGAATAATCAGAGCATAGCTACGGGAACACGTTTCCTCCTTTCTTTATTGGGAGGGGACTGTTCGTGGGCTGCTCGTATTCTGTTTGAGAAATACGCAATCAAAGTCGGTTTAAGAAGCTGTTGTCCGAAAACATAAGGAATTGTTTATCTTGTAATATACTTGTAAGGTGTTGTTCTGAAAGGGCACCGACTTGATTGCTGCATGTTTGAATTGAATATTCAAAGTATCCTTAGATCTTTAGAGGTAGTACATTATTAAAATTCGTTTATTACTTATCACATTGCTGAAAATATTTTATTTGTGTATGTCAACTCTCTGTACGTTAACCGCAACAAATATATGGGTCGCACACTAGTTTGATAACATATGCTATGAACCTTACCATAAATCCAACAAACTGCTATGCACTCAAACAGTGATCCAAATAGTAGAGCAAATTGTGAAAAGTACCAATCTGCAAGCTGGAATACGTACACACCATTCTAAAAGTAAGTGAAAATAGTATATACATTATAATCAGCGACCCATTTTAGCCAGTGCGTTGTCGTTCGCTAAGTGTGCTTCATGTCGTGCGCACTTGATCAACACTATGCATTCGTTGTCATTCGCTGCTGTGTGCGTCGGGTATTCGCTGTATGTGTGTCGGTTGAGGTATAATGAACACATAGCGCACACCTAGCGTGCTTCTAACGCATATCCAGCGAACATGCAACGAATATGGGCGTGTTGAAAACGTCTCTCGTGTGCCCAGCGTTCTTCTGGCGTGTTCTTAACGTGTACATTGCGTGTACGCAGTGTGTATATAAACGGGTGCCGCCCCACCTTCTCATCATTTCTCCTCTGTCCGTCATTTGTGATAACAGGGGTTCCTGCTGATCAAGTCTAGAAGAAGCAACTCAGAAGATGGAGGATCCTGACTGACTGCGACTACAATACAAATTCGCGTTTCTCGAACATCAGCAGAACCTCATGGATCTGGCACTTCACCAAGTCCATGTTATCAGGAGAAGACAAAAGAGAAGAGATCAACGGAGATTCTGGGTCCGACCGTGAATCGTGTAGGCGACGACAGTTTGGCCTGTATGATCAACTTCTTGCTGAATCCCGTAATGGCCCTATTCCACTACGACCACGAATCCCACGAATCACCAAAAGTGTCTAAATTTTACGATTCGGGAGGATTCGTGATATTTTGCAAATTTTCTGGTCTAATTCGTGACGATTCATTTACGATACATATATTTGGTTCGGCTGGAGTCCCGCGAGAATTGACTACGATGTATAAGAATCTATTACGAATACTGCCCGGACGTTAGGAATCAGTTACGACTACGCTAAGAACACACCGAATGCATGTACGAATCAGGTACAAATACATATTCTGTGGGATTACCTACGAATCGATTACGTTTCAGTTACGATGCCCAAGAACGCACTACGAAGTTGTTACGAATAAGCTACGATTTGTTTAATCGTGGAGTTCGGGGCCAAAACTTTGAACAGTTCAAAACTTTTGTCACGAATTCCCGATCGCTCAAGAATTGCAAGAACCGACTACGAATATATACGAATGAGTTAAGAACTTCGCGAAATGATTACGATCCATCTACGAATCCTAAAATTTAGCTATTTTTGGTGATTCGTGGGATTCGTGGTCGTAGTGGAATAGGGCCATTATGGCCCTATTCCACTACGACCACGAATCCCACGAATCACCAAAAATAGCTAAATTTTAGGATTCGTAGATGGATCGTAATCATTTCGCGAAGTTCTTAACTCATTCGTATATATTCGTATATATTCGTAGTCGGTTCTTGCAATTCTTGAGCGATCGGGAATTCGTGACAAAAGTTTTGAACTGTTCAAAGTTTTGGCCCCGAACTCCACGATTAAAAAAATCGTAGCTTATTCGTAACAACTTCGTAGTGCGTTCTTGGGCATCGTAACTGAAACGTAATCGATTCGTAGGTAATCCCACAGAATATGTATTCGTACCTGATTCGTACATGCATTCGGTGTGTTCTTAGCGTAGTCGTAACTGATTCCTAACGTCCGGGCAGTATTCGTAATAGATTCTTATACATCGTAGTCAATTCTCGCGGGACTCCAGCCGAACCAAATATATGTATCGTAAATGAATCGTCACGAATTAGACCAGAAAATTTGCAAAATATCACGAATCCTCCCGAATCCTAAAATTTAGCCACTTTTGGTGATTCGTGGGATTCGTGGTCGTAGTGGAATAGGGCCATTAAGAAGACCAGAAGGCAGCTTTCACGAACTTCATGCGGATGCCCCCGAGATGTTTGACGATCTGCTAAACAGAGGTGGTCCGAAGATCACCGAGAGGAATATAACATACAGAGAGGCCATATGGAGACCCTTGGCCTGAAGCTTGCCCTCACTCTGCGACATCTTGCCTCTCGGACCAGGTATCACTCAATGGCCTTTGGTTGGAGGGTGCCTCACAACATCATATCCCTGTTCATCCCAGGAGTGGGCCAGGCCATCATCGATGAGTACAATGATGAGTTGATAAAGTTTCTCACCACTCCTGAAGAATGGCGTGCTATATATGACTAGTTCGTGGAGTGGTGGAAGCATACCAGTGATGCACTTGATGCCTACCAAGTTAGCTGCAAGTGTCCTCAAATAAGTGGTTCCCTATACTACAACTATACATAGTTCTTCTCTGTTGTCCTCATGGCGCTCGTTGATACTGAGTACCAATTTATCTGGGCAGACATCGGTGGTATGGGATGAGCATCAGACGCTCAGTTCTACAGAGCCCCTGACCTGAAGAAATGCGTTGAAGAAATCTAGGCTTTACTGATCCCAATCATCTTCCTAACGACAACCAGGATGTGCCCTACTTGTTTTTCGTCGGCGACGATGCTTACAACCCTGCATTATGAAGCCGTACATCCTCCGGGGTATGACGTGGCCGGAGCGCATCTTGAACTACCGGCGTTCCCGAGCCAGGAGGGTCATAGAAAATGTCTTCGGCATATAGGCCAAACGGGTTCCAAGTTCTCCTGAGCACAATGCAGCAGCAGCCAGAGACCGTTAAGCTCATTGTCACAACAGGCATGATTCTCCACAACCTGATGAGGATCCGGTATCCAGGATTGCAGAACCAGCAGCTTGGGGTGCCGAGAACCAGGATGGCGACTATGTCCAAGGAGCGTGGATGATTTATTGAATGATTGGGGTTTAACGCCGCTTTTAACATTTTCACAGTCATATCACGGCGGCCAGTTCACCTACTCATGTGTTTCTTGGTTTTCTCATACCAGTATTCCACACAACAATCTTCCCAAACAACTGGCTGCTTCTCCACATAGACTTAGCCCATTGGTAGAAGACGCATATCGCATTGACTTTTTTCAAACGTCGGAAAAAATGTTTGCCGAGTTGGGATTCGAGCTCACAACCCCTGGAGTGACAGCCCGCGTCGCAACCGACTGAGCTTCCGGGGCTCGGCCCAGGCGCGTGGAGAACTGGCAGGACGTCTGCATAGGCACAGACAGCAACACTTCCAGCAAGGAAGGAACAAAACAGAGGAATCTCAAGTACTGGGTCAACTTCGAAGCCGGTTCAGTCCCATGGTCACAGGATGATAGGATGATATAGACCCCCCCCCCCCCCCCCCCCTTCCCTCACAATGCGCATGGATATAGAAGGAAACATATACTGATTGAATGATGTGATTGTAACAAATAAAGTATACAAGAGTTGCTGTGAGTTGCAGCAATTGGGGCGGCATTTTATGGCTTAAGAAATACTGTTTGTTTCGAAAAGCACGAAACCCGTTTTTAAATATATGATATAAATATATGATAACAATAGTTTTTTAGTTAAATACGTAGAACGAAACAAACATACATTTTCCCAACGTGTTGACCTCGATCTCCCGAAATTAATGTAAACATTTGTCTGCCCATGCGCGTCCTTTTTTTTCCTTAATATATTCTTAAAATCGCATAATTTAGCACAATAACTTCGCATTTATGAAGAAATTCCCATTTTCCTGTTATTAAATCCCGGTGGTTCCCAGTGATGTTACATAGACTGCTCTGGTATAATACTTGTGTTCAGTTGTGTGACTTCGGGTCGAAGTCAAGAGAACAGAAGGAGAAATGTATAGGGAACAGGATAAAGGTATAAATATCACTTCTACAGCCCTGCTGTGGAAGCCGGCTTTTATAGCGACGTTGGTAAAGTGGTTGACCTTTTCGTAAAGTAATTCAACGTTCATCGTGGTAACTGCCTGGATGGGTGACCCGCGTTGGCTTTACGCCTGTACACGGTTTTAATTTACATTTTAGTTATAAAAATACTACTGGCATATAAATAGACTGGTTCACTAATCTTAATCTTCTATTTTAAACTGGAACGAGAACCAGTCTAGTGACGAACTGCTACGGCAATATCCGAGAGCTGACGGTAAAATACGGCGCATGCGCGATTAACACGGCGCATGCGCAAGCCCATTGCACCAGTGGTAGTTCTTAACACAACGAATATATGCACCCGCGCAATAAATGAACTATTGTGTTGTATTCCTGTGTTATATATGCAGTGAGATAATTGTTATTCTTTACCATCTTACGCGTTGGACACTGAGCACTTTCTACCTGTACAAATAGTTTGGAGCTAGATCAGTGGTCGAATTACTCGACGTATGTTATGGCTCCAAATAGTTATAAAATATTCATTGCTTTTTCAATATAATTTGCATTTCGCTTGCGTAACGTAGCGTTGAAACAGTAATGAGGAGGGGCGTCAAGATTGGATGAGAATGGAGATGATGTAGCATCCTCGACGACAATAGGAGAGTCTAATCTGGACAGCTCTTTGCCTCTGTCTCTGCCTCCACGACCTCTGCTTCCAAGACCGCGGCCACCTGCAACAGGAGCAAGAGGAGTTTTCGTTTTGAGGTTCGGGGACGTCGGGTTCTTTCTCTTAGGTGGCATCTTTAAAATCTCAGTTATGCACTCGTCGATGTACTACTTGATATAACAGCAAGCATGACAAGCACCTTTTTTTACTATAGGCAAAGTCACGTCACAGTCACGCGACCGCTGCCGCTGCTTTTCGCTGATTGTGCGTTGAGCGCCCGGTGCATGCGCTGTGCATGCGCGAGGTATTCGTTCCGCGCGCTAGCAACACTGCATGCGCAGTGCGCTAGCAACACGCTGTGCATTCGTTAGCTAGCTTCTTCTAAATCCTGGAAATAGTAGGGTGCATAATGATGCACTGATAGTATTTTCCATTTTTCATTCATTTTCAATGCGCGGGCAAGGCGTCGCGTATGTGTGTCCGAGCCTTTAGGGTTGTATGGCACGTTTCTTTAATAATACTTACAAGAAATAATCCTGCCGAATCTAGCGAAGTATGAAACAATCAAATTATTTTATCGACTTACATTAAAACAGTTATGTGAACGTTATAATGTTTTATTTACTGTTATGGGCTCTGTTTAGGAAACGCCAAACATTAAGTATTTGCAAGACATGAATAGCCGTAACTATATTCTTGCTGCGCTAGTACGCACTTAGATAATCATCTCACTATTCGTAATTTAGTTACAGAAACTTTAAAGAAAGTTCTGTTTTTAAACGTTGCAATTTAGAAATAGATGCTGTCCTAGAATATATTTCTGGGGATAAAAAGCTGAGTGGACTTTACATATCAAGCAAAAGTATTTTACTTACATTCAAACATAACGGAAGACTTATCACTGCCCATCCTCGGAACCCAGGCTATTCATAACATATATGATACCCTGGGCAAATTGGCTAGCGAAACTTCGTAGTCATGAATAATTCATGAGGTGAAATCCAGCCGCTTGATTGGTTGCATGCTACAAATTTCAGGCGATGTACAGTAATAACAGTGTACGAGGGGTGTTCGGAAAGTATCGGGACACGTGCCTTAACATTCTTATTTTTGTATAATTGAACACAATTCTTTAAACATACATAGCTTTATATACCATTTATTCATTTTCAAAAGCAAAATTACAAAATTAAAAATAAGACGCTAGTTATATAGAGCTATGTATGTTGAAAGAATTGTGTACGCATATTTAAAAAAAAATGTTACGGCACTTGTCCCGACACTTTCCGAACACCCCTCGTAGTTACGTAGAAAATCGAGGTGCACGCTTTACGAAGTTTCGCTAGCCAATTTGCCCAGGGTATCATATGTGTTATGAATAGCCTGGGTACCGAGGATGATCACTGCCATAAACGCACCAAGTAATACATTAACAAGGATTATCTTCGAGTTCAGTTGTTTGGGGAAAAAGTCGATTATTCCACTGGATATTGTTTCCACCATTCCAAACTGAAGAACATACAGCTTAATGAATATGCAATTTAACCGATGCACAATTATTATTGACTCTGTATAAACTCTTTGCCTAAAAAAACTCGACGATCGATACCCGATGCATCTGCAGTACATATGTAAAGGTTTTGAAAACAATTAGGGTAAAACGTGTGATTTCTCCTATAATGGCAACACCGTAGCATATATCATGACAAAGGATTAGCTAGGTGTTGGTATGTTTACACTTTCTTCTCAGATGTTTATAAAACGGACAACTACTTAATTTAGGCGTCGTTCGCGCAAATTGGACCTCATGAAATATGAAAAGTTCGCGTTCTCGAAAGGTAGACGGATTTTGACGCATCTACTGCAGACGACTTTTGACAAAATGTAAATTTGCCATTAATGACCAATTTCTCTTCTTGTCTAAACGCTTTCGTCCCTTTACAAAACTGAAGAGTTGCTTTGCGAAAACCAGGCGTAATGCAATAGCGAACATATAGATCAAGATCAGCCAGGAATTCCGCGCAGTCAAATGTACCGCTTTACTGTTCGCCAAATTTTCATAAAAAGGCTTTAAGGACTTGTCAAGCAGAATCCATTTGGATTATTCTATGCACGGCGCATACAAGTATTTATTTACACGTTAAATAGTTACATCAAGGTTAGTTCAAATATCTTTTCATTTATAAACAATTTTTATAATGTAATTTGCTTATGCGTTTTCAAACACGTTTGCTACAGATGTGATGCATTTGGGAAATGGTTCAATAAACTTACGATACTGTCGAAGACGACCGTGGTCAACATGAGGAAGAAGAGAACTGACCAGAGCTGTGGAAATGGCATTTTACTTAAGGCGATGGGAAATACAACAAACGTCAGTCCTGGTCCTGTAAAATAATCAAAATGGTGTAAAGATAAGACTTCTGATAGAGAGCGATTTATTGTCCTTGAATCATAAATGGTTTCTCCCCGTCTGATATAAGTTATTTGAACTAGTACACGGTTTCTTGTGATAGTGTAAAAACAAATAATCCAGCTTAAAAGAAACATGTTTAAGTTTGTTGTCAGAAGCTTCTTCCATTCATAGTATCCCAAATCTGCTTCAAAATACCCGTCAATAAAACCTGTGAGATATTTATCAAGGAAAAAGAAAGTACTCTTCATTATAAAATAATCCGTTAATTGAAAAGTGTACAGATGTAAATTTACATAATCAATGAGAAATATTTAGAGAATTTAGAAGACTCGATAATAGACAAGTCGGAGTCAAAAGGGAACATTAAATTCATAAGTGTTTTTTCAGAAAGAATTACTGAGTTCTAAACTGTTTGGATCAGAGGTCAGCTCCATGTAATCTGAATACAAATTGTTTGCATTGGTCATCATAAACGGTTGGTGAAATCTGCCGATAATGTGCAAGGATTTAAGGAAATATCTTCTCTGTGTATCAAAATAAAACATATTGCTTACAAAAACTATAGTAATGTTGAAGGGGAGATGGCCACGACCTCCCCTCAACATATGTACGTGACTAAGAAAGTTATACAAACAAAATGTTTTTTCTGAAAACCAAGCCAATGATACAAGCATATCCGTTCCATGAATTGAATCGAGTTCAAATTATCAGTTAGTTGTGTAACTGGGATTCAACTGTACATGTACCTGATTGAGTTGCGACCTCCTGAACAGACAATCCGGTTTCTTTAGCCATGAATCCCAGGATTGTAAACACCACGAGGCCATTGAAGAACGAGGACAATCCACTGATCATTACACACAGGGTAGTCCACCTGATGAATTAGACAATAAGGTTAAAAAAAGACCACATAATTATCAATACATAATAACCATTATGCTGCAGTCCTTAAACATCAGACCTAACCAGGGCTCGAAATTTGGACCTTTGGATCTGAAGGCCGACGCTCTACCAAATCGCTACAAAAGCTGGCTCCATACCAAGGCAGTATAAGTGTCCCTCTATACATACATCTTGGTACATGTATATGTATTATTGTCCAGTTAAAAGAAAACTTATCCGTAACACGTACATCTATGTATATATGTAGATCTATCAGCGAGTTAATTTTATTTTAACGAATGAAAACAGCTATTCG
Organism: Serripes groenlandicus; assembly: GCA_031761405.1. Lineage (NCBI taxonomy): Eukaryota > Metazoa > Mollusca > Bivalvia > Cardiida > Cardiidae > Serripes > Serripes groenlandicus. The sequence continues at coordinate 2,831,434 of JASEVX010000020.1, read as the reverse complement.
TTAGTTACTTGAGTCATATATAAGGGGCGAACAACGTAGAGCAATTTTAGACTGCCCGTATGAGCATTCTGACGTGGATCTACATTGGTTGCATATGCACTTAAATTGGTTTTCCTGGATATTCGCTCATATATTGAAGATTCCTAATGTAATTTATTTAAATAAACGAATACAAATTTATTAACTTTAATTTTGCAGTGCATATATTTTTCAAGACCTGGAGGAATTATATCAGGTGAATATTAAAACGTTATCAAAAGAATATTTACATTTTTTTTTAAACGAACAAAAATAGATAAATAAACATTGCTATTCTTTCACGCCTTTAAAATTGTTTTGTTAATTAGATATTTTAAACAAATTGTTTAAGTGGTACACTCTGCAAATACGTAATGTTTGTGGATATTGTTAAATGTATTCTTATCTAAATGAATATATATAACGAATATAAAGTTTAATGAAAACGATGAATCCCAAAATAAACGTTTAAAATATACAGTCAGCAACCGTTTATCCTCGCTCATTTATAATAGTACCAAAGAAATTATGAAAACTGTTATTATGCTGATATAAATTCACTATTTTTTTTCTGTTTCGACGTTCTTGTTGATTATTGTATAAGTTTAACTAAGAGTAGGAAAGAAAAGGAGTAAACTATATCGATCAAGATTAGGATGCGCTTTGTTTTTTAAAATACCCAAAGTAGTACATGAACTAAGTTTCGGTAAGGAATGTATAGTACATGTTTATATAAAACAGCACGTTAAGTAATAAAACATCATCCACATCAATTACCTTATAAGCGTTTTGCATACCAAGGATAATACACATAATATAGTTCTTATTTCCAATGTGGTCCTTTGTATTGGTGACGTGTTGCTAACTACATGTACGAGCATAGTATAAAGCGATTTTATAAACTGTTACCAACCAGAAAGTCTTTTGGTGAAACTTGTTGTAGCTAGCCATCGTGATTACTCCACCCCAAGTCGGACCCAATGAGAAAAATACTTGTATACCAGCTTCGAGCCACATCTAAGGGAATTGATGAATAATATGTATTAATATTACACATTTTCGATTATGAAGATTATATCGTAGACGACAGTACAACGCGTTGTAGATAAAAAGAGGAAAAGCTCAATACTAACATGTTTGTCTTTGCCCACAATGTTCACAACCCTGAATTAAACTCATTTTTCCAATTGTAAAGGTACGCCTTTGTTCAGCACTGCGTTTTCAAAGCTTATGACACGAAATTGCCACACTATTTATAACAAGTTTAGTAATTCTTTTTTAACAGTAGTGTGCGATATAGCTCACTAGCCGGATTTTCGGAACTACTTTTTTTTAATCTCTAATTTTTTAATTTTCTTAAATCTATTCACTACTTAACACGTTATTTCCATGATGAACAGTTAAATAATCCACAATTGCACTTTTAAATCCGCAAATAAGAGCTTGAATCGACATGACACATTTATTTCAATCAATGTACACATTTGTCGGTGCGCGCGTAGTGACGTCACTGCTAAACTGGCAGATTACGTCATTCAGATCTCTCCGCTTCTGAGCTGAAAAGGGGTATTGTCGTTTAAAAACGAAAATTATCGCCGAGTATATACTATATAGTTTAATAAACATTGTTTTCATGATTTGGGAATTAAATCCCTCGTGAAAGAGATTCTTGCATATAAAAACTCGTGCGCTATGGCGCACTCGTTTTTATATCGCAAGAATCTCTTCCACTTGGGATTTAAATCCCGTATCATGAAAACAATGTTAATTAAACTCTATGTATTGCTTTGAGTCATTTGATCTAACTAAAGCCGTTTACAACATTTTCTTTTATTCATATCGCGGCGACCAGTTCACTCAGCCATGAGTTACCTGGCTTTCTGAAACCAGTACTCAACACAAGTTTTTCCAAACAACGTGCTGCTTTTCCACATATACTGTTAGTCCCTTGGTTGATGACGTGTGTCGCATAAACCTTTGTCAAACATCGGAATACAAACTCACAACCCCTGGATTGACGGCCCGCGTTTAACGAGTGAGCTACCGTCTGGTCTCTCATTATAATTGGGGGTTTAACGCCGTTTTCAACAATGTTTCAGTCGTATCACGGCGGCCAGTTCACCTACTCATATGTTTCTTGGATTTCTCACACCAGTACTTCATACAACATTCTAACCAAGCAACTGGCTGCTTTTCCACATAGACTGATAGCCCATTGGTGGAAGACGAATGACGCTTGGCACAATGACTTTTGACAAACGTCGGAAAGAATGTTGGCCGAGCTGGGGTTCGAACTCACAACCCATTGATTGACAGCCTGCGTCGACTGAGCTACCGGGGCTAGGTTTGAAGATTGAGAAAATTAAACAAATCAAGAGCATGTATACGTTAGTGAATGCTGATCATAATCAACATTAACAAAAAACCTGGTTTCGTGTTTTACATTATACTAATATTTTTAAAAATCTTAAAAGGGCTACCTGGGATCTCAGGATTAAATTGGTTGAAGTAATGATCTTTTAATTGAGTAAAATACAAAGTTTTAGTAATTACGCATATTTTTTGAAAAACTATTCAATAGAAATACACCATTTCCCATATGCATACTCTGCCTGACGCCTCTACAGCAGTCAACCTTTTAAACATTGAGGCAAATGGCAGAAATCGCTCATAACGATCAATTTCGCCGTCCGCCAAATTGTTTTAAACACTACTCAATAGTTTTATTTTCGTCTATAGAGATTGTCGAATAATTTTCAAAATCTACTCCTTCAGATTTATCGTATGGTGGAAACAATAGTCTACTCTTTAATAAGTGTATTTAATCTCTATGTTACACTAATGTTTCGGAGACTAGTACGTTTATGGTAGAGCGTTAGTATCCACTTCACACGGCCTCGAATGCGGGAGGTCGCGGGTTCGATTACCGGTTGGGTTATACCAAAAAATGGTAGTAATGGTTGCCATCCTTAGCGCTCAGCTGATTGGCTGGTGTATGAGGCACACTTTGGAGCCTGATCTGTATACTATGAGTAATGTAAGTAACGCCCTTGGTGTTACAATTCTAGTTGTTGGCAAGAAATGCACATGGATGTATACTTCATGCAAGTAGAGAGTGACTTACCGAGGAAACCCCGTGATATAACTGGAAAATGATTGAAAGCTGCATAAAACACCCACTAGTGAACCAATATAAAAATATAAAAAAAGTTATTCAAGAGATATAAGAATTCATAAAAAGGGTATATGTTTATTCAACTTGAATAATTACCGTATAATATTCGTGAAATGCTCGTATAATGTTCTTAACTCTAAATAATCTAATTGGTGTGAATGTAATATGTAGATGATTAGTCTCAGGCTGTTATTCGTAACAGAAACCTCTACTGTAGATGTCATTAGTACAGACTTTCTTATCTAAGGGGCGTGGTAGACTCCATTGTATATTCATAGAGTTCAGAAACGTTAATCAGACTTTACTGTTAACCAGTATAGCTATGTCCCTGGTATTATTTTTCGACCTTATTACGCACTCTTTTTTTTATGTTATAACCGCTCTCCAATGGCTTCTAGGATACCTGTACGACTAGATGGCGAATAGAGAAGATCTCGACCAGACTGCGCCGAAAGGGCAGTTTGATCTGAGTCTGCGCTTGTCGTAAAAACCATAAAGTCTGTACTTTTGTTTGTAACTGTGCTCATATTTCTTCAGCCGTAATGGCGGTGGGGCGTTTCTAATACCATTCTTCGTCCTGTTGATCACTGCCGGTGGACCTCTCTACTATCTTGAGGTGTGCTTAGGTCAGTTTTCTGGAAAAAGTGCGGGACTTGCGTTTGGCTTCTGTCCCCTCTTGAAGGGTAAGTTTTGAATGGCATGCTCATGTCAATATGATGCACACTTTGGAGCCTGATCTGTATACTATGAGTAATGTAAGTAACGCCCTTGGTGTTACAATTCTAGTTGTTGGCAAGAAATGCACATGGATGTATACTTCATGCAAGTAGAGAGTGAATCCTCTGCTGAGAATATGCGTACGCACATTATGTGTTCACTGTACGCCGATACAATAAGACCACATGTCACAATACGCAGCTAAGGTATACGAGTATTGTTAACATCTTATTGACTTTACTAAATAATTAAAGTTCATGGCCGCTCGCAATAATATTTCTGCTAGATTGTATTTTAAGGACGTTTTTCAGCATTATTTCAGTTATATAAAAAGACATGAGTCGTCTGTCATTCCCATTACACCATTACTCTATACAACACGTTCTTCCAAAGCAACTGGTTACCTCCCGGCATGCACCATGTGGGATGGTCCATTGGCAGATGAAGAATGACACAAGTCATAATGACTGTTGTCAGTTCGGGAAGAATGCTGACAATCTTAGATTCAGTAGAATTTGTCGTTACCGATATCAGGGCACAGCGCGGCCATTGACTGATCTTATTTCCTTTAATTTAGCTTACCCTTCAATCAAATTATACTTCAATCTTTTCTCATGTTAATTCAATGCAAGCGACCTTAAAATATCAAAGCATGTACACGTTTAAACTATGACATTCGCGTTGCATTTCCCAGGAGAAAATGCTTACTACAAGTGACATTGTCATTCTCGGTATTAGCTTTTTGATCACATTGACTTTTTTACTATGATCATACATGTTAACATGTACCTTGACCTAAATATCAGTTTAACATCTACGTTGTGTATTTCAGGATTAGGTTTACTACAAGTGGTATTATCCTTCACGGTGCTATGGTATCTCATCATGATCTGTGTCTGGGTATATTATTATCTATATTCGTCATTCCGGACCGTGTTACCATGGGCAACCTGTGACAATGAATGGAACACTAACTTATGTCGAGGTATGTGAGTTCTACTGTAATCGAGTAACCCCTTTCTCACATGCAAAACACACCTTTCGAAACATTATGACAACTTACTGAGCATGGGCAATTTTTCATTTGTCCAAAATGTTTGCAAGAGTCTTCAGTCGACGAGTGTCATCTTGTAAGATAGAGTTAAAGATTTCATCTCCATTTAGCATAGTAGACCAAACTTATTGCAATTGTTTACATAAAGGCTTTCCTATCGTAAAAAGTATTAACAATCAGAGACATGAGAAAACTTTTATCAAAGCATTATCAACTTGTAAATATGTTACTAGAATCTGAAGGCAATGTAACCTGAGGATCCTGGACAATTTACATTTTTGACTCATAGTTTTTTAAATGTTTGATAGTTGGTCACCAATGGTTCCTGTCTAATCGGTAATGACTTGATAGAAGCCTTTGACTGTTGGAACCGATTTTATGAAGATGTAACTTTCATTATATGTATCCAACCAAGCCTATGCATCCGCACTATCTGAACAGGCTTTGTACTGTTGGCCTCTTAAGTCAATATATCAGTTATCTCGATATTCCTTAAATTGAATATAAACTCTTCCAAATACAGAGCTGGGCAATACCATATTAAGAATTCAGCATTGAAAGGTTAAAGCGATGTCGTCTGCTGAAGATGCATCAACATTAGACTGTGTCAGGTATATTATTAAGGTCACAGTCTACTGTGTCAGGTATATTATTAAGGTCACAGTCTACTGTGTCAGGTATATTATTAAGGTCACAGTATACTGTGTCAGGTATATTATTAAGGTCACAGTCTACTGTGTCAGGTATATTATTAAGGTCACAGTCTACTGTGTCAGGTATATTATTAAAGCCAGAGTCTACTGTGTCATGTATATTATTAAGGTCACAGTCTACTGTGTCAGGTATATTATTAAGGTCACAGTCTACAGTGTCAGGTACATTATTAAGGTCACAGTCTACTGCCGCGATTATTTGATACGTTGGATCGATTCCTCATATAGATCTCCGTGTTTTGGCTTTGGTAAAACATGCCTAACGAAGACAGTCGGTTATACTCGCTCGTTATAATTCGTGTTCGCGCATGTTCCATGTTGCATGAATAACCCAAATACATATACGATTACGAGCGGTGAAGATTGACTCTGAAGGTTACAATACACCAAATACACTAAATCAATTCCTTCTTTATTTCCATGTAAATCGACCAGTTTTAGCTCTCAATTGTCACACTTTCTAAGCATTGCTCATGTAGAACACCATGTATCATTGAAAAGAGTTACCTCTAACCTTTAAAACAATCTAACAAGGTCAAAATACTAAAAGTGATCAAATCAATCATTTAAAATGGACTTAAACTCATTAAATGCATTCTGGGATGGTATACACTCATTTCTATGCAAACGAGTTTTTTAGGGACTATTTGGGTCAGCATGACCGTGGATGTATTTTGCGTAATTTGACCTGTAAAAAAACTCTGTCGATATCCAAAACCGATATTTCGAGATGCGTATGAAGCCTCGCAATGACTTGTTAAATACTCTGAATAACACCATATACATACTAATATCATTTTAGTGTATGACGTACCACGGGGAAACATTACAGCGTATAACTTATCAGCCAACGTTGTTAACATGACGATGAACGCTACAGATACATATCAGTCCGCGGCATTCGAGTTTTGGGAGTAAATATATGCGTCTCATCCTCCCTATCCTGATATGTGTGCAACAATATAACATACCTGTATTTCGCCTGTATTTCGATCAACTTCTTAATTCGATGAATGTAACAAGTTCAAGATACACATAGCGTACTAATTGAAACAAAGTTTAAATGTGATGAAAATTTATTAACAACATAATCAAAAGTTGCCCTGCAATTACGTTGAAGAACAGGTACATATTTTGTAAACCCTCTATTTGTTTTACACGACTTACAATGCGATTTACGCAAAACGTAGACCAATATCAGCCAGCACATCCATTTTCTTTTGCTATACATTGTAAGGTATTGATATGAGACGTGCCGTGAGAAAACCAACATTGTGACCTCTGCGTAATGTATCGACCCAGATGAGCCTGCGCAGTCCGCGCAGACTGATCCGGGCCGACACATTCCGTCTCAGGGGGATAGAGGTATGGAGAAATGATTCCCGTAACAGAAAATACACAGGTGGCGAATTATGTCTGTCCTGGTTAGCCTGCGCGGCTTGATTAGGCTGATCCGGGTCGATACTTTACGCAGAGTTCACAATGTTGTTTTATTCGCGGGACGGCTATTATATCCATATGAAGCCATTCCTAGTGCATACGTATACAAGAAACTTATGAAATAATAAATTGTGACGAATTACTCGTTGTAGAGTGCTGTTTGTTTCTAAGAGATCAAGAGGCATGCGAACTTGTCACCGATATTTGACAGAACCTTTAAGAATACCGATTTACAAACATCGATCACTTCATCCGGTTTCCTATCGTCTCACCTTTGCTGTCTGATAGCAAAAGAACAATTCTCACTCTCTCCATTAACCTATATTATTCTCTGGTTCTCTTTCGTCTTACTCAATTCTTCTACAACGAAATTGTTTCCCTATTCTATTCCCGTTCTTAATCATACCTACTCTTTCTCTTCGTAATACGAACCCTCCGGCAAATATATTTCACAAATATGTTTATATCGATAGGTACAAGGTGATTGGGCGTTCAAGCGGTCTAGAAGATATGGGTCATTTACAGTCACATCTTGTTATCTGTCTTATAATCGCGTGGACTTTGAACGTTCTGGCTGTGATCAATGGAGCGAAAACTCTAGGAAAGGTAGAGTAAAACCTCCTTAATAAAATGGTCGTGTTATATTATTACCCATGACAGCATCAATTTGTAAACAGATTGACCCTTTTAACAGATACATACTTTGTGAAACAATTGTTTTGTTCAGCATGACCAGAAAAATACAATGGATGACTTTCCAAAGAAGCTAATGCGAACCGACATATTAATTTGATCAATGTTTTATATAAGACTTTATCCTTTATCTATTATCCTGTTCAATTTCGGCTGCATCAATGAGCCACGACACATGTAAACCGACCTTTCTTTAGCAGTTTAATCGTGATTATGTTAAACATTTTTATTAAGATAGATTGTGATCGTAACCGTTCTGGAAATATCCGAAATCAGACTGCGCGGTACTGAATCGTCTTTCGACGCCAACTCTCACCTTCTTCGATAGCAAAATTTAACTGATAAATGGGTTTTATTTGTTTACGAGGGAAACCATTTCCCGGCTATATTAATATAATTACTTTTAACAAATACAGTAGTGTGGCAAATTCAAATGTAAAAACGTTTTTCGAAAGAAAAGTTTAGTAACATCCGAGACATGCAGTTTACTACCAGACAAAAAATACGTCGATGCATATAGTATCTAGATTATTTACTAATACTGTCTGTTGTTGAATGAATATTAAGAAAAGCATTGGTAGTCCCGGATCCGTATGCAACTATTCTCAATTTCAAAGTAACACAACATCTAATATACTGTTTTGCAAAACACAAATTGTGGTACTTGGTACTTAGTTAGAAATAGTAAGACATTAAGAATATTAACTAAGGCATACTTCTACCTATGTTTTTTTCAGGTTGTATACGTCACAGCCACGACGCCTTTTCTATTTTTAGTTGTCATGTTTATTCGAGGCGTAACGCTAGATGGCGCTCTTGATGGAATTATATTCTTCCTGAAACCGGACTTTTCAAAACTCTTTACAACGCAGGTATATCATGTTTGTTACTAACTTACTACAGTACCTTATCAAAGACAATTCGTAATGAAGCCGCCTGACTCCAACACAGGTATTGTGGTATTCAATAGAGCCGCGTTTGGCGAATTGAGGTCTTAATGCATCGCCGTAACGGGATAATATGAGCTGTCCGGCGAGAAAACCAACAGAATGATCTATGCGTAATTTAGCGACGCAGATCGGCCTGCGCAGTTCGCGCAAACTGATTCGGGCCGACACATTCCGTCTCAGGGAGATAGAGGTATATAGAAATGATTCATGAAGCAGAAAATCCACAGGAGGCGAAACGTGTCTATTCGGATAAGACTGCGCTTGCTTATGCTGATCCGGATCGATACTTTACGCAGAGTCCACAATGTTGGGTTTCTCGCGGGACGTCTCATATATAGTCGAATTGATAATTGGTAAACTATTGTCTGACGTCCAATTATTTATTTAATCATCTACAGGGTAGCTCTTTATTAATGCTTCGGCTCACGAAATACGGTCACACGAGATTAAAGCTAAATAGGCAAAATATTTGGTTGTGAGTTATAACCGTTGTCCATGATCAAACAAATTGTTTGCGCACATAAAGGATGCTGTTCAGTATACGCGATTGTCTCGATTAGGATCTGGATATTCAGTGGACAAAATATTGGCTTTTATATGACTACAATATAACTGACTTCGATTTCCTTTTCAAAATGTCACCTTTTTGTTTTGATGCCTTTAGCATTAGGAAGCCTTTAAATCAACATTTTTTCTTTAATAAAATGATTATATTTCAATATGCCACTGATTAAAACGCATAATGATTAAATCCACATGGTGTACATGTTAGAGCCAGAAAAATAACGAAAATGAATCGATTTTAATTTATTCAGTGGGTGTAATGCACTGTGCAGGCGATATTGCTCAGTAGCCAAAAAGCATGTTATAGGTTTTCTCAAGTTGGGAAATCTCTATACTTTATCATTGAGTATATAATATTTTAACTTAATACGGTATTTACACTAATCTATAATTATTCTAAATTATATCCCTTCAATAGAATTACCAATGTTAGAGTCTTTTTCACAGCTTTATAATTATTGGAAGTCGCCAGTAGGCGGCGTCCTGTAAGAATGGTTTGAAATTTATCACAAGGAGATTTTTGACCTGCCAGTGTGACCACATATCGGGATTCATCTTTGTCCTTACTAAGTATATCAATTTATGGTAAATTACTTTTAAAGCATCCCCTTTACACTCTATATACATGTGTGAGTTTTACAAATTAAGAAAAAAGACAAAGGCCGGTATATTAATTTAATGTATGTACATTTTTAGTTAAGCGAAATTCATACTGTATCTAGTCTAAACAGTAAAATAGAGAACCATCCTATTAAATTGGTTACCTGCCTCATACGCTTTATTACAATGCGACATGCGTCATTCCTCTTCCACCAATGGGCTAAGTCTATGTGGAAAAGCAGCCAGTTGCTTGGGAAGATTGTTGTGTGGAGTACTGGTGTGAGAAAACCAGGATATGCATGAGTAGGTGAACTGGCCGCCGTGTATAACTGAGAAATTGTTAAAAACGGCGTTAAACCCCAATCAATCAATCAATTATTATTGCAATAGTTCTCATACCGGGAACCCAAAAAGGCGCGCTAAATTTTGTCTGCTTCCTTTCATCCTATATATTACACAGTACTCCAGAAGAAGCTATATGTTGACGTTTTTACGTCACTGTGTTGTAGAAACACTTATGCTTATCCGTGAACATCGAATGAAGCAGATAAGGAAAAGGGCAGATAACAATAGTATATGTGAAGTAATTGCTTGTACTGGGAATGAAAAAAGGACGTTTGCTCGTTCGACATTTTGATGAAACAATATAAGAAAGTGGTGTTTTTGCAGTATACTCGTGTTGTAAATTTCTAACACCTTTACCTTTCATATGTGTATACCTATTCAATGTTTTGGGTCCTAATACCTCCACAGGAAACTCTCTCCAATAACAATTCAAATTAACACTGAATTGCCTTAATTCTCTCCATTTACGGTTTTGACCCTTTCCCATAAATATACCCTTACCGGGCCTCTGCAACAGACGACTTTTAAAATCATTGTGGCAAAAGGTGAAAGTGTTCATAATGAGATTAATTTTCTCCCTTAACGGTGTTAACCCTTTCCCACATACGAGTATATACCCTAACTGTGTCTCTTTTGAAATAATTGTTGCAAAAGGTGAAATTGCTCATAATAAGCTTAATTTTCATCATTTACGGTTTTAACCCTTTCCCACATACGAGTATATACCCTTTCTGAGCCTCTGCATCAGACGACTTTTGAAATAATTGTGGGAAAAGGTGAAATTGCTCACAATGAGATTAAATTTCTCCATTTACGGTTCTAACTCTTTTCAATTATCTTACTATCATTTACAGAGATTATCTTTGTTTTGTACTTGATGATTTCAAAGTCTGTCAGGTTAAACATCATTGAAATCATTGTGGCAAAAGGAGAAATTGCTCATAATGAGCAATCATGATTTGCATTTACCACAATTATTCTAAACACTTTTCAGTTATCATACTATCATTTTATAGATTTTTTTATATTTTGTACTTGATAATTTCAAAGTCGTCTGCTGCAGATTTGTTTTATGTGGGAAGTCGTTAACAGGGCTTGTGTTCAATACAAATAATTGATTATCTTTGGTACAAATTGAATTCATCATAACCTCTTGTCAATTTATCTTTAGTATTCGTCTTATATATCACTTTTCATGATTAACTCTAAATCATCGCATTCACTTAAAACACAGACCCTGCCAGGATAAATATCCTACATAATACTTAAATCTTCAAATATCGATATCTGCATTACTAACTACAGATTCAATTTGTCTAATGTTTGTGGATTTAAATGTATTTCTTTTTTCTTCATGTGCAACGAAATATTGCGGCTTCTTTTGTATGCTTTGCGTCAAATATTCGTCTTATATAATTGTACTCGCTATAGAAATACATTAGTCACACATTACAGCTACCTTCAGAATGCGCAACACCGTAATTAAAACCAAAACATGAGGCGCCTCATGGGAAAAATATCCTATGATCACCATTTAGTCATATTACACAGTAGGGATATTTAGTTAATTTAGAATGAGAACAAGAATGAGGAGCCCTGAGTGTTGTGGGTTTGCACATCTCCCTTTAACCCTTTCCATCATATAGACGCTTTCTGACGCCTCTGCAACAGACGGGGTTTTGAAAACATAGTGACAAAAGAAGAAATTGCTCACAATATTTTCCACTTTTAGTCATAGGTTATCCGTTCAATTATAAAGATTTTCTATTTGTTAACAAAATATGTTCAAAGACGTCTGCTGCAGAATTGTCGTATGAGGGAAATGGTTAAAAGCAGAATACCATGTAACTAAACAGATCGACAAAAGAAGAGACAGATGTAATACATACCTGCAAATGATTGGGAATCTCCAGAAAGATCCTCCGCCAACTGTATATCCGACAATTGCCAGAAAGAACTCGAGCTTACTACCCCAGTATCCTCGGTCACCGTTTACATCTGGACATGTTGCATCGTTTTCCACTCTGAGTACTACATTGTCACTGGACGTGGCTTCATCTACATCATGTGTCACTGTATCACGATTGTATGTCCTCAATGACACCAACTCTTCAGCATAAGACTGCATGGTAATGGTCACGGGGGATTTAGTTCAAATGTTAGGACTATAATTATAAGTGAAGATAACACTAATAAATCTACTGTCGATCATAAACCGTGGCGTGTTACCTTCTTGCAGTTGCTTGGCTGCATTTATAGCATTTGACCCAATGTCTTTGTGTATTGCCGAATCGAGCCGACTTGTAACAACACGGTTTTCTCATGATATTTCTGACTTCAATGGTGGATCATATCCTGTGTTCGTTGCTTAAATTATACTCAAATATGCATATATGAGCCGTACCACGAGAAAACCAACATTATGCACACTGCGTAATGTATCGACCGGGATCATTTTAGGCATGCCCCACAGGCTAACCCGGACAGACAATTTCTCACCTAATGTAGATTTTCTGTTTCAGGAATCATTACTCTATATCTCTTTACCCATTAGACGGAATGTGCGGACTGTGAATGCTGATCTGCATCGATACATTACGTAGAATCCATAATATTGGTTTTCTCGTGGAACGGCTCATATGGTATTACACTATTTATTTCGTGTGCAGCGAGAGTTTTAGAATATCAAATCTTATTTTGTATTTTACTCTAGATAGATAATCTTTATTAAGTAACGTACTCTTTACGTAGTTTCTAGTTAAATACAAATACGTGTATACTTGTAAGAGTGGTGTTCGAAATGTTTCAAGAAAAGTACCACATCTATTTTACATTATTAATATACTTAAACACAATTTTGTCTGTAAAGACATCGAAATTATATCATTTAATACAAGCCTTTATTCATATATATAGGGAATCCGCTGTGGTCGAGTGGTTAACGTTGGGGATTACCGGGTGTCCCGGCTTCGATCCCCAGTCGCGGCACTACGGTCATGGTGGAGTGCCCTTGGGCAAGGCACATTTACTAGCCTAGTACTGGTTTGTTTACCCAGGGATCATGAATACGTGAACTGTCACCGTGATATAACTGAAATAATGTTGAAAGCGGCGTAAAACCCCAATGAATAAATAAATAAATTATTCATTTATATTACGAATAACGCACAGTGTATTGTCGCTATAGCAACATCATGTCAATATGAGAGGGGAAGCCATATATAACTACTAAAACCTATAAGAGTTGGTTTCTAAACATTTAAGTATGCTTGATAGTCTATTGGTATTTTCGGCATACTCTCATGCATGCATAATACACTTTTCCCATATATAAACCAACGAGTCATTACATATCCTGCAATGTTCGTTAATCTGCGGAGCACTTGTCAATAACACTCGAATTTCATTTTCTTATCCTGATGTCTAAGTGGAACGGTCCTATCTTGGTTTGTCATGGTGATCACATTTAGATTCATGACAGAACGTATAGTACCATTAACTCACTCTTACATAAGCAATAAACATCCTTAAACCGTTATAATAAATACATACACGAGGAAGAACAAACCATAGTTATTTAACTGTTTTAACTATATACTTAGAGCAAGTCTTGTGAGATTAGTAGAAATAAAAATGTAAACACAACTTTTCTTCGTCTTTCGAAAGTAGAATTGTGCAATGATTAAGTTTATCCTTTACATTTAATCAGAGTTATTCTTTGCATTTCTTTATTAATCTTAAGTAAACGTCATTCAATGATACAAACAAAATCATGTTCTCTTAAAGGTGAAATCACCGGTGAAAATTCATTTTCCTGTGGCATGTAGTATATGAGATATATATTTAAACGCAAAGCATAACCAAAGCCAAATTACAACTTAAGTTAGTATACATGTATCGTATATAAAAGTCACTAAATGATGGTGTCGATCAACTATACTCACCAGGACGAAATCCAATGTAAAGTTGCAATAACTTGTGAAATATATTAGAGCAATGATTCTAATATGAATCAAAACCTAGGTAAACCACACATTAAAACTATTGTTGCAATTCAAGTAATTCTCTACACGGTGAAGGAAATCAATCATATTTATACTGTTTAACACTCATTGGAAATTTAACTGGCTCATCATATACATTACAAGTCTAAAGCCGAAATTCGGCCAAAGCCTAACGAACGGAGACGATGAATGACGGACGGACAAGCAATACGCTTTATTCCCACGCCTACTGTGTTGTGTAATAATATATTAATTGATAAATGCAAACAAGACAAATAAATACCATGTGCTCAAAGCTAAATCCTTTCTGTCATTACATTCCTGAACATTTCAGTGTATAAATAGCGCTCGACGGATGTCCTTGTATATATCGGACAAAAAACCCGGGTGCCTTCTATAACAAATGGAGGGTTGTACACTCCTATTACTGCCACTATTATTGTTAGCCGATTAAAAATTGTATGAAGATACTATATTATAGTCGAGTCATCTGATTTATGAGTGAGAATAATATAAGTGTGCTAAGGGAAGCAGTATGGAAGATCACGATTTGTTATACCAGGCATCGTGAGATCTAAATAGTTGTGATAATAGCTATAACTGTATTGGTAATGTTGCCTCTGTCCCTGAACGCTGATACACACCTTTTACTGAAGGGTTTCTGTCCTGTCCCTGAACGCACTGTAGATACACCCGTTTTACTGAGGGGTTTCTAGCATGTCACTAAACGCATTGTAGATACACCCGTTTTACTGAGGGTTTTCTAGCATGTCACTGAACGCACTGTAGATACACCCGTTTTACTGAGGGTTTTCTAGAATGTCCTTGAACGAATTGCCGATACACCTGTTTAACTGTAGGGTTTTTAGGCATGTTCCTGAACTCAATGTTAAAGTTTTATTTAATGTGATATTTTAGGCCACCGGCCCATACACATGAAACAGCATAATTGCATAGCATTAGAAGTGAGAACAGTATTAACATCATAGTAATACAGACAAATAATACAAATACTCGGATATCCATTACATGATATAATTCTAAAAGTTAAAGGCTATGGCTAATGTTAGAATAATAATACGACTTTTAGATTGACTAGAATCATGGTAAATGCTTAACTGAAAAAATAGACTTTGTATGAGATATATCATCACCTTTCTAAGGAGAACACATAGACCCGTTTTATAGCAGCTTGAGTTACGTGTCCTTCAAGGAGAACCAACTATACATTGCAACATTGTAACACAACTATTATTCAAAAGAATCAAGATATGTTCCTCTTATTTTAAAAGCATTATAGATAAACATAGCTAATTTTCTTATCAAAATAACATCTGCGAAGACATTAGATTGTAAAATTTATGAATACTAGGTTTTTCGAAAACATTATGTGGAAAATATCTACATCGAAAATCATAATACAATGGGCATATCATAATAAAATGGTATTCATCCTCAATAGCAGTTTCACAATACAAACATGTACGGAATTATTTTGGGATATCTCTGTATCTTCCTTCCTCTATCATTAAACAATGACAACTACTGCGAAAGGAAGCTAGAGAAGAGCGAAATTTCTTTATATCTATGTTTAAGACATATGGTTCTAATGAAAATTCCCTTTTAAATTGGTGATAATGAAATAATTTCCTATTGGCATTAAACTTCGCTACCCAGGACTGCCTGTACTGATCAGTCAGTCGTTGCGTATACAATTGTAAAACGATCTTAGTATTATCAACTGACTGAGTGGCCCATACATAACCAAAACCGTTAGAATTCAAACTTTTCCTAATATTTGTTACCCAATTTATGTGTCCAATATTGTCGTAATGCTTTAACATCTCATAACATAGCCGAATATATCTATGCCTCGGCATACTGAGTAAACGTATCCAGTATTTTATACAGCGATTTGAAGAATATATATGCATTGGAAGTCTACCTAGATCTCCTAAAATAGCATCATTACATGCTTTTGGTGACACATTCAAAAAGCGTTTACACGCAAGAATTTGAATACTCTCAATACTGCTAAATGTCTCTAATCCCCAAATTTCGGAATCACACAGTAAGACAGAGGACACCTTGGCATCAAATACTTTGTAGAATGTTTTGCATGGGAGACAACCTAGATTACTAAATGAATTTAGAATATGTAAAAGAGCTTTCTTAGCATTAGCTGCAACTGCTTCAGCCATTTTAGAGAATGAAAACCTGTTTGTAAAATAAATGCCGACATAGGTAAATCCATTTACAGTTTCAATTTGAGAACCATTAAATTTCCATTTTTCTCTAGAAGCAAGATTTCCTCCCCTTTTAAACACAAGTATTTTGGTTTTATCTATATTGACAGTCAATTTATTATTGTTACAAAAATCCTGTAAAATGTTTATCTGTTTTTGCAAACCAATTATTGTGTCGGCGATAAGTGCTATGTCATCTGCTAACATTAATATAAAAATTTCCATCAGGTCTGGGAACAGCTGGATTCCCCGTAAATTGATATCATGAAGTAACGAGTAAAGTTCATTTATAAACAAATATAATAAAATAGGGCTTAAACTACATCCTTGTCTCAATCCAATCCGGCAAGACAAGGTATCTGTATAACAATGCACGGATGATCTAACACGGGCCTTCACAGATGAATAAATAGAAATAATAGCATTGAATAAATGACCTCCTACACCGCGCGAATGTAAAATTTCAAACAGTATTTGACGATCAACAGAATCAAACGCCTTTTGAAAGTCAATAAAAGCTACATAGAGAGATTTACCTTTAGTGTTGAGATATTTGCTTATAACCGAGTATAAAACGAATGCATTGTCTATAGTCGAATATCCTGCCCGGAATCCAGATTGAGACTCACAGATCTGGTTATAAATATCAACATCAAATATAACTCTCTGTGTCAAAATAGTAATGTATATTTTACTTAAGGTATCTAACAAAGCAATGCCTCTATAGTTATTAGGGTTATTCGTATTTCCTTTTTTATGTATAGGTATAATAATAAATTCTGCCCACTTAGAAGGAAATTCACTGTTAAGGAAAAGACGATTGAACAGTTTGAGCAAATAGGGCAACAATATGTCTGCGCCATAAACTAAATGATGTGGCAAAAGTTCACCACTTGATGATTTACTAACATTTAATTTATGTATTGCATGTGATATTTCTTGTTCAAGAATAGGACTGTATGTAGTCATCTGTTTCTGTAAATTTGTTTGAATCTGGTTGCAAACCGTGGTTTGGCAATGTATTCGAATCATCATTAGCTCCATTTTCTGTAGAGAAAACATTTCTAAAATGCGCATACCAAGACTCTGCTGATATATTCGGAGTGCTTTGTGGTTTTGAACTCAATGTAGATACACCTGTTTTACTGTAGCCTTTTAGGCATGTAACTGAACGCACCGCAGATAACCGCGTTTTACTGCAGGTTTTCTAGGCCGTCACTGAACGCACTGCTGATACACCCGTTTTACTAAAGGTTTTCTAACACGTCCCTGAACGAACTGTCGTATAACCAGTTTAACTGTAAGTTTTCTATAATGTAACTCTGAACGCACTGTCGATACACCCGTATTATTGTAGGCATTCTAGCATGTCTCTGAACGCACTGCAGATACACTCGCACTACTGTAGGTTTTCTAGCATGTCCCTAAACGCATTGCAGATATACCTGTTTTAATGTAGGTGTTCTAGCATGTCTTTGAACGCACTGCAGATGCACCCGCGCTACTGTAGGTTTTCTAGCATGTCCCTAAACGCACTGCAGATACACCCGTGTTACTGTAGGTTTCTAGCATGTCTCTGAACGCACTGCAGATACACCCGTGTTACTGTAAGTTTTCTAGCATGTCCCTGAACGCATTGCAAATGCACCCGTTTTACTGTAGGTGTTCTAGCATGAGTCTGAACGCACTGCATACACACCCATTTTACTATATGTTTCCTATCATGTCACTGAACGCACTGCAGATACACCCATGTTATTGTAGGTTTCCTAGCACGTGAATGAACGAACTGCGGATGCACCCGTTTTACTGTGTGTTTTTTTATCAAGTCACTGAATGCACTGCTGATATACCAGTTTTATTGTAGGTTTTCTAGCATGTCCTTTAACGCACTGCAGATAACCCCGTGTTACTGTAGGTTTTCTAGTATGTCCCTGAACGCATTACTGATAGACCTGTGTTACTGTAGGTTTTTTAGAATGTCCCTTAACGAATTGCAGATACACCCGTGTTATTGTAGGTTTTCTAGCATGTCCATGAACGCACTGCAGATACATCCGTTTTAATTTAGGTTTTCTAGCATGTCAATGAACGCACTGCAGATACACCCGTTTTACTGTGGTTTTTTTTTATCAAGTCACTGAATGCACTGCTGATATACCAGTTTTATTGTAGGTTTTCTATCATGCCATTGAACGCACTGCTGATACACCCGTTGTATTGTAGGTGTTCCAGCATGTCAATGAACACACTGCTGATACTGCCGTTCTATTGTACGTCTTCTAGCATGTCAATGAATGCACTGCTGATACACCCGTGTAATTATAGGTGTTCTAGAATGTCAATGAATGCACTGCTGATATAACTTATTGTAGGTTTTCTATCATGTCTTTGATGGCACTGCAGATACACCGGTTTTACTGTAGGTTTTCTAGCATGTCGCTCAACGCACTGCAGATAACCCCGTTTTACAGTAAGTTTTCTAGCATGTCACTGAACGCACTGCAGATAACCCTGTTTTACAGTACATTTTCTAGCATGTCCATGAACGCACTGCAGATACACCGGTTTTACAGTAAGTTTTCTAGCATGTCACTCAACGCACTGCAGATAACCCCGTTTTACAGTAAGTTTTCTTGCATGTCACTCAACGCACTGCAGATAACCCCGTTTTACAGTAAGTTTTCTAGCATGTCCCTCAACGCACTGCAGATAACCCTGTTTTACAGTACGTTTTCTAGCATGTCCATGAACGCACTGCAGATACACCGGTTTTACAGTAAGTTTTCTAGCATGTCACTCAACGCACTGCAGATAACCGCGTTTTACAGTAAGTTTTCTAGCATGTCACTCAACGCACTGCAGATAACCGCGTTTTACAGTAAGTTTTATAGCATGTCACTCAACGCACTGCAGATAACCCCGTTTTACAGTAAGTTTTCTAGCATGTCACTCAACGCACTGCAGATAACCCCGTTTTTACAGTACGTTTTCTAGCATGTCCATGAACGCACTGCATATACACCCGTTTCAGGGATGTCACTCAACGCACTGCAGATACACCCGTTTTACAGTAAGTGTTCTAGCATGTCCATGAACGCATTGCAGATACAACCGTTTTACTGTAGGTTTTCTATCATGTAACTCTGAACGCATTGCAGATACACCCGTTTTACTGTAGGTTTTCTATCATTTCACTGAACGCACTGCTGATACACCCGTTTTAATGTAGGTTTTCTATCATGTCACTGAATGCATTTCAGATACAGCTGTTATACAGTAAGTTTTTTAGTATGTCACTCAACGCACTGCAGATACACCAGTGTAACTGTAGGTTTTCTAGTATGTCACTCAACGCACTGCAGATAACCCCGTTTCGCAGTAAGTTTTCTAGCATGTCCATGAACGCATTGCAGATACACCCGTTTCACAATAGGTTTTCTATCATGTAACTCTGAACGCACTGCATATACAGCCGTTTTACTGTAGGTTTTCAGGGATGTCAATGAACGCATTGCAGATACACCCGTTTTAATGTAGGTTTTCAGGCATGTCAATGAACGCATTGCTGATACACCCGTTTTAATGTAGGTTTTCTATCATGTCACTGAATGCATTGCAGATACACCCGTTTTACTGTAGCTTTTCTATCATTTTACTGGACGCACTCAAATACACGCGTTATACTATAGGTTTTCTAGCATGTCCCTGAACGCACTGCGGATGCACCCATTATACTGTAGGTTTTCAGGGATGTCGCTTAACGCATTGCAGATACACCCGTTTTACTGTAGGTTTTCAGGGATGTCACTGAACGCACTGCTGATACACCCGTTTTACTGTAGGGTTCCAGGCATGTCCCTGAACGCAAAGCTGATACACCTGTTTAACTATAGGTTTTCAGGCATGTCCCTTAACGCATTGCAGATACTTTAAGTTATTGGGTTTGTTACTGACCCACTACGGAAATATAGGGGGTCTGTTGGATGAATAGGGGGGACTCGGCTATCGCCTCGCCCCCTATTAATCCTACAGACCCCCTATATTTCCGTAGTGGGTCAGTAACACACCCAATAATGTATTTATTTCGTCGACCAATTTAAACTGTTTATATGTGTTGGTACCATACTATGACGTCTTGAGTAAAAGATCTATCAATATTGATTAAAGAGTTGAAATAGATATACTATTTAAACAAATACACCAGTTCAACATAAACACATTTATTTCAATTCATTTCATTTCTTTCTGGGTAACTGGTAACATTTGAGAGCCACTGTACGAAAACCAACCTTTGAACTGATTTTTGTTCGGGGGATTCAGCTATGCTGAATACCTCCGTATATTGTCATGCCCAGCTTTCAGGAAGTGTAAATTTGTAAAAAATGTGTGCTGCCCTCTGTTTTTTCAAAATGGATAATTTTTCTTGATTGTCCAGGGATCAGTTAAATACGTTTCACAACAAGCTAAACAGTATGCACATTATACAAAGTAAACGTACACAACGTAAAGTTTTAATCCATGAAGTTGTATACATATTTTAGAAATTTAAGTTAGACATAAGGATCTTAAATGTTTCTTTTAAATATATGGAAAACGAGTAGCTTGAAAGCGGTAGCTCAAAAACCTTTTGAGAAAATCCCTGCAATGAAAAATACGGAAATACGGCTGTCGTGCATCGTCAACATGTTCCCTTGTTAACACTCTACAGGCTACATTTTGCATCGGATCTTCATGAAAGTTTATCAGAACATATATCTCCATCAAATCTCGAACAAGTTTAACTGGTTGTTAACACTCTAAAGGCCACATTTTCAACTTGAGCATTGAAACTTTATCAGAATCTTTGTCTTCATGACGTAAGTCAAGTTCGAACATGAGTCATGTCGGGTCAAAAAGTAGGTCACTAGGTCAAATTGAAGGAAAAGCGTGTTAACACTAGAGGCCGCAATTTTTGCTTCAGCAGTTTGAACGATTGTCAGAATGTTTGTATTAATGATATGCAGGTCAAGTTCGAATATGGGTCACATTGGGTCAGAAACTAGGTCACTAGGCCAAATTGAAGGAAAATCTTGTTAACTCTGTAGAAGCATCTTTTTTGGCTACAGTAGCTTGAAATTTGGTCAGAATTCTATCTAAATGATATCTAGGTCAAGTTTGAATATGGGTCATGCCGGGTTAAAAACTAGGTCACTAGGCAAAATTGAAGGAAAATCTTGTTAACACTCTGGATACTGCATTTTTAGCTTGAGCATGTTGAAACTTTATCAGAATGTTTTTCTTGATGATATCTAGGTCAAGTTCTAACATGGGTCATGTTGGGTCAAAAAAAGGTCAGTAGGTCAAATTGATGGAAAATCTTGTTAACACTCTAGAGCCAACATCCCCCGCATTTAAGTATTTTCAGTACTTTGATTTTACATTACGCACGTAACACGCTTTAACCAATGAAATTGCTAGAATTTCGTGGGAGGCGAAATAAACCCGTTTTAATGTAGGTTTTCTATTATGTCACTGAATGCATTGCAGATATAGCCGTTTTACTGTAGGTTTTCTATCATTTTACTGGACGCACTGCTGACACACGCGTTATACTGTAGGTTTTCTAGCATGTCACTGAACGCACTGCGGATGCACCCGTTATACTGTAGGTTTTCAGGGATTTCACTGAACGTACTGCAGATACACCTGTTTAACTGTAGGTTTTCAGGCATGTTCCTTAACGCATTGCAGATACACCCGTTTTAATGTAGATTTTCTATTATGTCACTGAATGCATTGCAGATACAGCCGTTTTACTCTAGGTTTTCTATCATTTTACTGGACGCACTGCTGATACACGCGTTATACTGTAGGTTTTCTAGCATGTCCCTGAATGCACCGCGGATGCACCAGCTATACTGTAGGTTTTCAGGGATGTCCCTTAACGCATTGCAGATGCACCTGTTTTACTGTAGGTTGTATATCATTTGACTGGACGCACTGCTGATACACGCGTTATACTGTATGTTTTCTAGCATGTCCCTGAACGCACTGCGGATGCACCCGTTATACTGTAGGTTTTCAAGGATGTCGCTTAACGCATTGCAGATACACCCGTTTTACTGTAGGTTTTCTACCATGTCACTGAACGCATTGCAGATACACCCGTTTTACTGTAGGTTTTCAGGCATGTCACTGAACGCACTGCTGATACACGCCTTATACTGTAGGTTTTCTAGCATGTCTCTGAACGCATTACAGACACACCCGTTTTAATTTAGGTTTTCAGGGATGTCACTGAACGCATTTTAGAAACACCCGTTTTACTGTAGGTTTTCTATCATTTTACTGGACGCACTGCTGATACACGCCTTATACTGTAGGTTTTCTAGCATGTCCCTGAACGTAATGCAGATACACCTGTTTAACTGTAGGTTATCAGGCATGTCCCTTAACGCATTGCAGATACACCCGTTTTAATGTAGATTTTCTAGCATGTCACTGAACGCATTGCAGATACACCCGTTTTACTGCAGGTTTTCTAGCTTTAGTATCGCTATTGTACTTGATGAATGTCATAGATGATATTCTTCATTTAATAATTATAACTTAACACGTAAGAGATGAATAACACATTGGATACGAGCATGCTTTAGAGCTTTATAAAAGTTTCAGTGTTAGGTTCCAGTCCTACTTTTACTATAACTCTTGTTTAATGGTAACGCTACTTACTGTTTTAAAGTCTAATAAAATTGTTCCCTTTTGCTTTGTTTTGTCTTGTACTTCGGTGTCCATCTAGTGTCATGCCTTCATGACTGCTAAACCAACATATTCATGAAATTACATTGTTTACTAATCTTCAGAAAATGATTGAACCAAATTATGTAATAAAAGTCCTCGGTCAAATAACTTTTACAATACTAACATTTAAAAAGAAATATAAATATTCAGTCGGTGCTCCAACTCGTTCAGCGCCGAATTGTTTAAAATCGGGCGACTCCATTTCTTATGTAATGAAAGTGTTGGACTATTCTAATAACTAAAAGGTAAACAATACTGATTTCAGGTGAGACAGTTTGTTTATACAGCTGTGTATTGTCTGCAAAAACCTCAATATTGCCTTTGTCGCTGAAAGAGTTAAATACATCAATATTATATGAAAAAATCATCCTGCATCTCACATTAAAAAGTATTATTCTTTTGCAACAAATAACACTCATCTCTAAGCGAATTGTACAACTCGTGTGAATTGAAATGTCACTTGATGTATAAACAAGCATGCACGTTTACTTTGTAGTTTTATTTTATCTGATATTGCTTTGTTTTCGTAATGTGACAGCCAACTGCTCACGGACAATACATGTACCTTCCATACTTAGGCATGCTAGATAACATTACTTTTTTCTTTACCCAATATATTTACCTATGACATTTAAAATATGCAATGAAATACCTTTACTGAAAAGATGAGACGAGATCAAGTGTCGTATCAAGACTATTTCATTTCATTTAAAAACAGCTCATATGTCGATTTCAGATTGTCATACCATACCGAGTGTTTAAACCAGTGGTAATGCAAAGCTGTAATTTGATTGGTTGATTCGTCAAAATTAAGTCCGAGCGCTCTTTGTGTTAGGACAATATGAATACGTCCCTTGTATCTACGTTCTTGGTATGTCTGTGTTTGTTGAGTAGCATCTGCTCTTATTTGATAATCGAATATAGTGGTCGAGGGTCCGCCTAGGGTGCGGGAGCTGGAGGTCACGGATTTGATCTCAGGGAGGATCATTCCAAAGACTATAAAAAAAATGGCATTAACTTCACCTCCTTAATGCTCGAGGTTGTGGGGTTAGCATTACGAGTGACTCGCTGGTGTCAGCGTAAATGGACCAGGAGAACTGGTAACTAACCCATGAAAAGGCGTTATATTACTGAACAATTGTTGAAGGATGCATCAATCCAAGCAAACAATCGAGTTACGATATAGACCGAGATTACACTGTACGATGTTAGCAATATTCATTTACGCTGCAGAATGACGCTAAGAAGGAATTGCTTACCATAATTCTTGCTGTCGCGCCACGATGGCTCAATCGGTAATGACGATGGCAATCCGAATTCAGGGTCGCGAGTTCGAGCACCAGCAATTTACTATTTGCGATGTTTCATAAAAGACACTGATGACGAGCGATAAATTGGTTTTCACCGATGGGCGAAATAACCTATGTGAGAAGGTAGCCAGTTACACTGCAAAGATTCCAGAACGGCCGTGATATAACTACAATACTGTTAAACATGGCTCTTCTACATGTTTGTGGTATGTTGTAGAGAGATTAGGATGTCATATTTACATGTAAAGGATAAAGAAATATACGTGCATATCATATGTTGCTTTTTAATGGTCCTGGTTGCGTTTTTGTAAGTTATATTTATCTTTCAAGGTAACCCGATAAACAATAAAATCCCCTGTTTTGATCAGATGTACACGGACGCTATAGTTACTAGTTATTCGATTCATATAAAAGAACTGAATGTATCATACGATACCGTAAAGTTTTCACATAAACCATCCGGGTGAAGATGAAAGAACACACATTTAACCATATTAAGGGACGTTAAATATTGTGATGTGCGAGCCTGAAGTTGGGTTTGAAATGGTCTATGTTTAGGGGTTCCTTATACGTATGATTCAGACAGCATTTGAGCCATCTCGAGAGAAAACCAACATAATGGCCTCTGCGAAATGAATCGACCAAGATCAGAGACAGCGCAGTCCGCGCCGACACATTCCGTCTCAGGGGGATAGAGGTATAGAGTTATGATTCCTGAAACAGAAAATTTACAGGAGGCGAAAAGTGTCTATCCGGGTAAGCCTGCGCAGCATGCTTAGATTGATCCGGTCGATACTTTACGCAAAGTCCACAATGTTGGTTTTCTCGCGGGACGGCTCATATCAAAGTATCGCTGGACAATGACCGGGAATTTCTACCTTTTTAGTATTGCCTTTTTTACGATTTTAAGACTATTTGTTCAAGTTACCTTTCTTTTCTTCCGATGATTTCAATTTGAAGCAGCTTTTTAAAGGATTATGATATATTATGGGACACTATTTAAATTATAAAATATTAATACAATGTAGTGAAGTTGTTGGTAGCGTGACCCGAAAGTAGAGTGCTAGTCCCATGGCCCAATGTCCAAGCTTCGAATTTTCATGGTAAGCGTGATCAGCCTTTGCATTTTAGACTAATATCCGAAGGAAATAAAAAAATAATCTGTAATTATGAAAATGCCGCGTAGGTGTTGTAGTGGTAGAGCGTCCGCCTTGGGTTCGGGAGATCGCGGGTTCGATCAACCAGTCTGCCAGTCTTTTACCTCAAGAAGTGACTCGTAACTTACTCTTTACCATTACCAAATCACCCACACGAATTGTCCATCTTCTGATCTTATTAAATTAGGTTCATGCAGGAGTAACTTAAACCAAACTAATAGGTTCATGTGTAATCCTTACAATTTGATTGAAATATTTGATTAGGACTAAAGATGTCTCTAGCTGATATTATTACCCTGATATACTTCGAGCAATACGCAATAAGGGAGCTTTAGACTACTTCGAGAAACACGCAATAAAGATAGCTTAAGATTACTTTGAGAAACACGCAATAAAGAGAGCTTTTGAGATTACTCCGAGAAACACGCAATAAAGAGAGCTTTTAAGATTACTTCGAGAAACACGCAATAAAGAGAGTTTTTAAGATTACTTCGAGAAACACGCAATAAAGAGAGCTTATTAGATTACTTCGAGAAACACGCAATAAAAAGAGCTTTTAAGATTACTTCGAGAAACACGCAATAAAGAAAGCTTTTGAGATTACTTTGAGAAACACGCAATAAAGAAAGCTTTTGAGATTACTTCGAGTAACACGCAATAAAGAGAGCTTATTAGATTACTTCGAGAAACACGCAATGAAGAGAGCTTTTTAGATTACTTCGAGAAACACGCAATAAAGAGAGCTTTTTATATTACTTCGAGAAACACGCAATAAAGAGAGCTTTAGTTTACTTCGAGAAGCACGCAAAAAAGAGAGTTTTTTTATATTATCTGAGATAAAGGCTCAACGTGATTTATTCTGATCAATGTGTTTCCGTCGTCCGTCAAGCGTAAACGTTTAGCTTTAAACGACATCACTGTCTAGACCACTAGAACAATTTCAACCAAACGCCAAAAGCCATATTGACTGTTGAGTGATAAAGCAACCTGGTGGCATCAGAAAAGGGGTAAATGGAACTTGTTGATGAAAATAACATCTCCTATCAACTCGACCAGTAAACTTGAACATTCCGGATATCTTTTATGAAAATGCCTCTGAATTGTGTTCAAAGTAGTTTACAAATCTAAATTATATGAAGATATTTGGTTGCTGTGGCTTCGAAAAGGGACATATGCAAAAAACGGAGAAGAAATCTTTCGTCTTAATCAGCTTGTCGGATTCCACGATATCTTAATAGAAATGATTCTTGTGTAACCATCTTCGATACTTGTCAAGGTATATCGATTGGTTGAAAATAATGGCGACCAGGCTGCAATGCTTGATAATTCCATTCATCTGAAATTTCTTTTCAGATTTCAATATGATTTAGCAGAAAATCTGCTGTATTGACCCGCTTCATAATTTGTTCAAGCCAAAATGATTTGTTGAAAAATATAGCCAACAGGGAATATCAGAAAGTTGGTAAAATGTACTCATAGCTTCAAACGACATCGCCTTAATCACAGGACCGATACCAACTGAACTTCACATGAATATTTTGTTTGTGATCCGTTTTCAAATTGTTCAAAGATTTAATGCCTTGTTATAAATACCCGTCAATTATAA
This sequence comes from Serripes groenlandicus, assembly GCA_031761405.1. NCBI lineage: Eukaryota > Metazoa > Mollusca > Bivalvia > Cardiida > Cardiidae > Serripes > Serripes groenlandicus. The sequence goes on along the minus strand of JASEVX010000020.1, from coordinate 2,804,059 downwards.
GTGTTTGTACTTACAGTGCCCACTACTTGTAGTTTCATTCCATCTCCTAATGGCATTTTCCCGATATTAGAGTAACACATTTGTGACATCATTTAGGCGATCGATTTAGTGCAATATAACTGCATAGGAATACTAGTTTTAAGAACCATGACGGCATTTTACCAATTTGCTTTTCATGACACTCTGAGACTTAACTGTTTCAATGCCAAAGGTAAAATTGAGGTTTTTGCAAACAATACATATTCAGGTGAGTCAGCTCGTGACGAGCTGTCTCACCTAAAATCAGCATTGTTTGCCTTTTAGATATCAGAATAGTTAAAAGGTTGTATAACAAGAGACATGGAAATGCCCGATGTTTAACATGAAAGAGTCTGCTTTAAACAATTCGGCGCTAAAAGAGTTAAGTCTAGACACGTTTTTGTGTGTGAAATTCAAGTCTCTCAAGTCATATTAACTCAAGCATATCTTAAGCCGTCATATATTTATTGAGGTCTGTTGGTATCGTTTCTGTAGTATTGTGCCTTTCCTTAATAGCACCCAGCCAACTGTGATGGCCATGTGGTCATCTCACTCTAGGTTGGTTAGCGTCGGCGATTTTAAACGGAGCGTCCCGGGTTCGATCCCCAGTCGCAACACGACGGTCATGGTGGATTGTCCTAGGGCAAGGCACATTTTCTAACATAGTACTGGTTTGTTTACCCAGATATCATGAAAAAGGGAACTGTCGTCGTGATATAACTGAAATAATGTTGAAGACGGCGTTCAACACCAATCAAACAAAGAAACCCTCTATGGTGTGGGCGTGAATGATATTTCCACCAGACATAGAACATCAACTGTTCGAAGTATATTCTGCGCCTAGCACAAATACACCTGAATGGTAAGGATAGGGATCTCAATCCCGATTCGTGTTTTATCATTATAAACACACATATATATAGGATCTGACATGAGTTGTCATTTTATATAAAGTTTTATTATATGCCTGTACATTTTCCGGTGGAAATACATGCAGATTGACATGCGCAAATACACCACGACAGATTAAAATTCCGTATCTACATGCGGTGTAAATACAAGATTGTGACGTCAGACAGTGCGCGGAATACTTTCAGCGAGGTATCCCCAATAAACAATGTATTGAATCTGTATATTTAATAGTTTTTTCGCTCTTCATAGATCGTAGGTATATAATAAAAGGAATATTACGTTGCGGGAGCGATAAATGGGTACGTATTGCACGACTCGTAGCGTGGAAAAATCCATATCTTACTCGACCTTCGGTCTCGTAAGATATCGATTTTTCCACGCTACTTGTCGTGCAATACAAACCCTTTTATCGCTCCCGCAACGTAATATTCCGTATTTATTAAACGAGTTTAAGAATTTTTTTATTAAGCGAGCCTTTGGTGAGCTTAATAATAAATTTCTTGAACGAGTTTAATAAAACTTTATTAAATGACAACGAATGTCAGATTCTTTTTATCACATGACGAAAACACACAAAGAAAAGCGGGTTTTCCAAAGCTATTTTAATTTCGTCAGTAAATCGTATAACAATGCCACAAATAATTATTCCCGAGGTCATATTCAGCTTAGTTTATTAAAAAGAATAATAAATAACACTCATGAGATATTATATCTATCACATAAAGTGACTTATGAGGCGTATTTCGATAAAAATGTACTTAACGTTTACAATATTTCTAGATGAAATTTACGGGTTTTGGCGCCAAAGTGACTAACGTATGACGTCAAAACGTTGACGTGACGTCATTTTTTCCTAGTATTAGGTCATGTTATATTACACACGTTGTATATAAAGAAATACGTAATGGCTATATTACATCGGATACAAGCAACGTCATGTGATAAATACGGAATATTATGTTGTGGGGTGGATAAATGAGTTCGTATTCCACGACAAGTAGCGTGGGAAAATCGATATCTTACGAGACCGTAGGTCGAGCTAAGATATGGATTTCCCCACGCTACGCGTCGTTAATACGAACTCTATTATCCACCCCACAACATAATATTTCTTTTATTACATACCTACAATCTATGAGCAGCGAAAATTTATTGAGTTTACATTTTATTAATAGTAAATAGTACTAATATCGTCATCAAACCGGTTACGTCACTGTATGACGCCACAATCTTGTATTTACACCGCATATATAGATACGGAATTTTAATCTGTCGTGGTGTATTTGCGCATGTCAATCTGTGTGTATTTCCACCGGAAAATAAACAGGCATGTAATAAAATCATATAGCATATATGGTTTACGGAGCATATCACTTTAATGGACTTGTACTTTTATAAAGGGACGTAATCTTAAAATACATTGTAACACATGTTTGTTTTTTATTTGCAGTTGTTTATCTAAAAACGTTAGCCATAGCATAAGTACAGCAGACTAACACTAATGGGGTTAAAGAACGAAAAGGGTGTAATTAAACATAATGAGTTGCATTGTAATGTAACAAAACATAATGCGATGTAATTAAACATAATGAGTTGCATTGTAATGTAACAAAACATAATGAGTTGCATTGTAATGTAACAAAACATAATGAGATGTAATTAAACATAATGAGATATAATGTATTGTTACTAAATATGGTGAGATGTATTGTCTTGTAATTAAACAGGGTTTGAAAGCTAGCCGTTCCATGAGTTGGTATCTGCATCAGAAATCAATTCTTGCATCAACTGCAAAAACAAATGTTTAGAAGTGACGTGATATTTAAAATAGATGTTAGAAAATATTTTTCATTATCAAAAGAATTTCTTATCTACTGTATATGCAACATGTTCATATTGAGAATTACGCGACAAGAACGCTTTACGATTTGCATAAATATAAAAATAAAACGAAAACAGTTTAGCAATGCCTAAATGTTTGTATTTACCTTACTGGAAACAGCATATGTTCTTTAAAGAGTACTTACTATACTGTATGAGTGCACATAATATATGTAGTGATACTTGAAATTCACATATGTAATTTGAGGAAATATTGGCCATTTTTTGATAACTGAATAACGTAATAGTAAATGGGATATAGCTATAAAATATAATTGAAAATATTCTTACAAAAGGAGAAATTTATCATTATGTGCAATTTCTACTCTTGCCACAATGTATTCAGACGTTGTCTGCAGCATAGGTGTCAGAGAGCGTCTGTTGTTGGGAAGGGATAACGCTAACCGAAATATTCACGCATTACTTCATTTGGCAACATTCGTATATTGTTCACGTCACTAGCTTTCAGCGCCAATGGCAATATTAATGTCTCGCCTGAAATCAGCTGTTTGCCCTTTACATGTAGTTATCAAACTATATTCCAAAGATTTTAATACGTGAGAAACGGAGACGACTGATTTAGTCGTCTTTAAACAATTAGGCGCTGACAGAGTTAAACAAAGAAAGAAGAAGACCGAACAAGATACTTACCAACTGGAGGTAGTTGGCGTACGACTGTAAAGAAATTGAAACTTGCAATAAGTACCTCACAGTAGATATTTATGTTTAACTATTTTCTGTTCGACCTTTTTTCTTTGGTAGACATTTAATTTATTTACCAAATGTTTTCATTAAACAAGATAATACCAAATACCAGGGACATTATAGTGTCCCTTCAAATACGTTGTGCGAACATATCAATATTGTTTGCATGGTCAATCAACCATCGGTCTATATGATAAGTTGCTTCTCGTATCAAAATTATGCATTGCTCGTGCATTAAAACTGCCACTTATTCGACCTAATGTTGATAATAGGTAATAACAGTTGGCATTAAGTGTTCACAAAATTACACAGTGAAAGTACATTCCAAGTATAATTAAGTTGAATCAATCATATTTATTTATGACAATGAATTACTTTAATGTTAACATATAATACATACGTTCATATGAAGAGTCTGGTTGATAGACGTGATACGGGAACCCGGATGATGACGTCACTCTCCCACTTATATCACAACGTAATGATTGTCTGCTAATTTGATTGGTCCGTTGCTCTGTTATACTACTTCTTCGAATGTTTCTACTATATTTATTAGTTTCTCGATGTTGCGGGTTTTGTTTCTGAATGTCCCTGCAAATTGGAGAATAAGTGACTTCCCATTAGTAACATCTACAGCTTATATTAATCTCTCTCAGAGTCATCTTCCCGAATGCTCACCACGATTCAACGGGGTTCGAGCAAGGCGTCTTTTGATTAAGACGCCTTTGCTGAATTTCTGCGAGACTGTTTCCCACTAATGTGTTTCTTAAATATCTAAACTAACTTATGTTACGATTCATACTATATTTCAATGCCTGTCGATATGACTTTTATTTACAGCAAAGACTTTGTGATTTTGTTTTGATATTCCAGTCATTGTTAATTGACAAGCCAAGAGAAATTTAAACGGAGCATTTAGTAGATAAAAAAGTAAGAAAAAGAGTATCTTGGCCTCCATGTTTTTCTTAGAGCAACCTACCTCTTGTCATGCATTTTCTCTTGCGGTTTCACTGAATGCAACTGCTTCGTTTTCGGTGTCTTTTTAGTTTTTTTTGGATTTTCAAAACTTTTATTTTGATTTGTTTTGAATTTTCTTCTTTTCCCTCCTATATATTTCCAAATCGCTGCACCGCCTGCCGCAGACAAACCCAAACCTGCAACTGCTGATACACCAATTAGGCCAGCCACAAATGAAGGATTGCTGAAGTCAAAGAATCCTTTGTCGTTGGCTGACTCGCTAACTGATGTCAACGATTCAGTTTCAGTGTTATCATTCGCACTCGAAGACACAATTGTTGAGGTCGTTGTAGGTGTTGTTGACGTCGTTGTTGGTGATGGTGTCACAAATGGTGTTGTTGTTGTCGTCGTTGTAGTCATCGTTGTTGGTGTTGTTGTTGTCGTTGTTGGTGTTGTTGTCGTCGTTGTTGTTGTTGTTGCTGTAGTTGTAGGTGTTGTTGTCGTTGTTGGTGTTGTTGTCGTCGTTGTAGGTGTTGTTGACGTCGTTGTAGGTGTTGTCGTCGTCGTTGTGGGTGTTGTTGACGTTGTTGTTGTCGTTGGTGTTGTTGTCGTTGTGGGTGTTGTTGTCGTCGTTGTAGGTGTTGTTGTCGTCGTTGTGGGTGTTGTTGACGTCGTTGTAGGTGTTGTTGTTGTCGTTGGTGTTGTTGTCGTTGTGGGTGTTGTTGTCGTCGTTGTAGATGTTGTTGACGTCGTTGTAGGTGTTGTTGTCGTCGTTGTAGGTGTTGTTGACGTCGTTGTAGGTGTTGTTGTCGTTGTTGGTGTTGTTGTCGTTGTGGGTGTTGTTGTCGTCGTTGTAGGTGTTGTTGTTGTCGTTGTGGGTGTTGTTGTCGTCGTTGTTGGTGTTGTTGTTGTCGTTGTTGGTGTTGTTGTCGTCGTAGTTGGTGTTGTTGTTGTAGTTGTAGGTGTTGTTGTCGTCGTTGTGGGTGTTGTTGTCGTCGTTGTGGGTGTTGTTGTCGTCGTTGTAGGTGTTGTTGACGTTGTTTTTGACGTTGTTATTGGTGGTGTTGTTGACGTTGTTGTTGGTGTTGTTGTCGTCGTTGTGGGTGTTGTTGTCGTCGTTGTGGGTGTTGTTGACGTTGTTGTTGACGTTGTTGTTGACGTTGTTGTTGACGTTGACGTTGTTGTTGTTGGTGTTGTTGACGTTGTTGTTGGTATTATTGTCGTCGTTGTTTGTGTTGTTGACGTTGTTGTTGTTGGTGTTGTTGTCGTCGTTGTTGGTGTTGTTGACGTCGTTGTAGGTGTTGTTGTTGTAGTTGTTGGTGTTGTAGTTGTTGGTGTTGTTGTCGTCGTTGTTGGTGTTGTTGTCGTCGTTGTTGGTGTTGTTATTGTAGTTGCTGGTGTTGTAGTTGTTGGTGTTGTTGGTGTTGTTGTCGTCGTTGTTGGTGTTGTTGTAGTTGTTGTTGTCGTCGTTGTTAGTGTTGTTGTTGTCGTTGTTGGTGTTGGTGTCGTTGTAGTACTGGTTGTTGTGGTTGATGAAGGCAGCTCGTCAACAACGTTTACGGTAAGCAGCTCAGAAGAAACCAGTCCGTTTGAAGCCGTACATGTAACGGTGATTATGAAGGTATTTTCTTTGTTACTACGACTGCCTCTGATCTCCGTATCTAAAAGCATAAAAGGTCAAAGGTCACAATAAATACATAGTCATTGGTAGGAAATTGTTCTTGATCCAAATGATATTCATGCAACAAGAACTAATTTAATTGTGAATTATTCTGATTGCTATAACAAATATGCATCGACTTAAGTTCAACGGCCTTATAAATCTGACGGTGTTTAATAGCTCACGATGTCCCGAATTGCCTGAGAGCCGATTTGCGTGTTCCTATAGCCTTTTTGCAATCCTCATCAAACCAAGGTTTGTGAGGTTGCTTTTGATTTGTCGAAATTTGGGGAATTGCCCCTTTGAAACGGCTGTGAATTCTCTATTTTGAAACTTCGTTTTTTTGACAATTCGTTATTGTACGTTCAAATTCTTGCGAAAACACAATTCGACCAGTCAGGTGTCAATAGTATCAAAACTTTGATGTGCTTAAACAAGTCTGTCAAATTGACATGTCAATAAACTCTTCGTCATATTATTTACAAACAAACTTAATTATACGAGTATTTATATGTACCGCGCTCTTCCGAAATCATACATTTAAATGCCTTTTTTCTTGGAAGCCGGTTAAAAACTAATCGAAAAGGAAACAATGGTGCAGATGTAGAGCATCGGTCTCTCGTACCAAAGGTCCCGGGTTCGAATCCCGTGAATGATGCGTGTTCTGACTTTGGGATTTTTCCATACAAACGGCACGAGTACTGTTTAAGTCTCCAAGAAGCAGATATCGAGCTCGATAATATATAAGCTGAAAAGCTTGCTTCGCAATCGATATAAAATAAATAAGTTTAAACAAAACGAAGGTACATATTTGTTGTAATAAATCTGGTTTAAGTAATGAACTTACCTTTAATCTTAACATTAAACGAAGGGGTCACCGAAATGTCACAGTTTGAGTCGTAATCGGTGACACATCCCACGTCTATATCAAGGGTGTAAATCACATATGGTCCACCCCCTTTTACGATTTCCGAATACATATTGTATGGAAGATTGTTCATT